>JALPBZ010000046.1:0-111485 GCA_026538355.1 Cryptococcus sp. GC_Crypt_5
CGTCCCGCCAGAATACAAATTACAGAGACGCAATTCCATCACTCTGGGCGTGGCGAGTCGGCGGAACCTCCTTATCGGTCAAGGACAAGGCGGAGGCGGAGGACCAGGAGCACCCCCCGGAGCTGGCAAGCTGTTCATGACGGACGCAGATTGGGAGGCTTACAAGAAACAGTTCGAGGCGAAGAGCGGGTACGTAGATGGTCTGACACTACTCTTGGCTCATTGTTGGTGACCCAATTGACGTTCGTGGTGTACTCAGTAACGACCCGGTCGACCTGGGCCAACTCGCCAAATCCGGTGCTAAAGCCATCTGGGGCAAAGTGAGGCGATCACGCTCATCCTCTCAATCATCACAAGCATCTGCCGCATCTGCTACATCAAACGCGTCGACCTCGACCGACGCCTCTAACATAGGACTCTCATCGCCCGGTAGACCTCTGGCACATCGCTCATCTGCGCCCAGCTTACCACAAGCTGTTCCGACCTCGACATCAACGTCGACGTCTACCTCGACGCCTGGCGGAAGCTCACCGCTCATCGCTCCTCCCTCCGCCGGTGGCGCTCTGGGCACAGTAGCAGAGGAAGAGCACGAATCGCCTGTGGCCACAACACACTTTACGATCCCCGGCTCACCACCGCCAACGCGCGGTAGAGCGACGTCAATTTCGACAGTTGGCACATCGGGCGAAAGCGCCATCATCTCTGAGGACGGCGAGGAAGATGGCGATGGGGTTTCGCCATCTTCCTCGTCACCGCTAGCCAGCGGTAGTCAGCAAGAATACACGCCGTGGACACAACGACCGAGTAAAGGCCTATTACTCGAAAGTGCACATGGGCACGTACATGCCCGAGACCTGTATCCTAGCCTCGGGCACGAAGCGGAGGCAGACGGTGATGCTACTCCACGCCGAAGAGCTTCGCCTCCACCGCCAATACGCACGAACTCGAACGACCTGGCAGAAGAGGACGAGGAAGACGATGACTCGTCACCCGTAGCTACGCGAGAGGATCTCGAGAATCGGACCGGACGGAATACACCGTCAGCCTCGAGAGAGGAGCGAGGGGAAGCGGAACAGTCAAAGAGACTTGCTCATGCGAAGGCCGAAGACTGGGAGAGAGAGCATGAGCACGAGAGGAATCGCCGTACGGCCGTTCTGGGCTTTGACGAAGAGCGTTTTGGCCATTCTTTGACTCTGGGCAATCACGTGTAGCGGTGTTGCTGTGCAGCGGTGCTGCTGTGTATGTTGTTGTGAGGAATCAGTGTTATTGGAAGTTGTAGTCATTCAGAGTGAGGCATAATGGGTCAGGTCAACTCGAGTATCTTGATGCGTGTAGCCATAATATCATGATCTAGTTCAACTAGCAATGTATGTGTATCTGCTGTCTGTGAGATGGGTGGCACACTTGGGTTCTGATCAAGACGCTGTGCCCCTTGCTCAACCACAGCTCGTTAGACCAAAGTCAGCTATATCGCTCACGCTCAATGAGCAGGTCCGCAACGGTAATCAGCATATCTCCAGCGCTCACTGCCGACGTCTGACTCGATCCCAGGCAGACCGATGGAACAACGAGCCAACGGACCAACGGACCAACGATGCGTGATATAGAATGACATGGACAGAGGGCAAAAAGTCATGCTAAAAGAACCGGATCTGAGTGAAAACCGCAACCTCCCCATCTCCTCCCCATCTGCTATTGCGTTTATTCTCAGTCTAGTTCTTTCGGCGGAAAGAGCAGCCTACGAGCGAAATAAGTGCGTTAGTGATGTTAACTTGAGATGTGACAAGTGACAAGCGACAAGACACTCACCCTCGGTCAACTTGGCCTTACCACCGGTAGGTTGGCAAAGAGCGGTGGCGCATCCTTGGCATTGAACGACGGTGGAAGCGTGGGAGAAGACGGTGCTGTGGCGAGACGAGCGCAGCGAGGCGAGAGACATTGATCGATACAAAAGAGATAATCGAGAACAAAGCAAGGAAAGGGCGCATATCACTGATCAGCCGATATTCGCTGTGACGGATGCAATGGGATACGTAGGAAAACAGCACTCACGTGATGGTGAAGCAGCCGGGGCACTTGACGTCCATGAAGAACGAGTTGGGCTCGGGCACGACCTTCTTCAGCTTGTGGGTACGGGCGTGGACGTCGGCGGGACGGTTAAGGAGATCGACGGCGAGAACCTATCGAGCAAAGCGAAAGTTGTTAGCTTCCCGGTCTATACATGGTGTATCGACTGCAGCATATTTGGAGGAAGAGTTGGTGGTAGATAGAGAGAGAGAGGATTGACAACGATCGGTGTGCTGTCCTTCCTAGCACACGACCAGGCAGTGGGGGTGGTGGCAAAAGGCAATGCAGGAAGAGTAATTGTCTCATCGTCGTGAAGACGATGGTAGACAAAGCCTTCACGATTGACTGGGCAACACCTACGCCGCCCAGCCTTGCCACCCTGCTTCCACCATCATCTTGCCGGACCCCACCGTCCATCATCGCCATCTCTCCTATCCTCTGCCCCATCCTCAATCTGATCATCGGCGCTTCACCCACAACACCCAGTTTCATGACGAGCCACTAGCACTATCCACTGTCCACTATCGCTCCTCCCACCGATCATCACGCGAGTCAAACTGGAGCGGGACTACTCACCATATTGACGAGTGTTTTGCTTGTGTTCGTTTACGAGTTGGTGCGAGTGAGTCGTATGTATGCAAGAAGCGCAAAGGCGAGTTCCTGCTTTCGATCTTTTAGAGTAGAGTAGAGTGGTAGAGTAAGAGGGTTTTGGTGGCGAAGCAAAGACAGCAAAGACCAATTCAACGTCTAGTAGATTTGACAATTGCACGCAATGCTGCACTGCACAATCCAGTCCAATCGGACCCGGTCATCTGCCCATAGTACCACTCACCGCACCACAGCCCAACCACCAACCACCAACCACCACCGTAGAAAAACTGGGTGGCATTAAGGGTAAAAGCAAATATGTAGTTCCGAGGCGATATAAACGTGGCGTCTCGTAAGGCGTTCAGCAGTCGTAAGGTGACTCCACCTCTGTCTTAAGTCCTACAGTGTCTGCGCTTTATCTCCGATACCCACGATGCATACAAAGAAGTGGCCACTCTACGTCCACGCCTTTCAGTGATTTAGCCATACACGTCATGCATATGCGTACTCGTACAACACGTTTCTCATAGTATATGCACGCTTCCAGACCAGCCAGCGAGATATGCTTGATGCACCAACAAGACTAACACATTGCAGTTGCCTCTCTCGCTCTAGCTGAGCGAAACCACTCCTCTTGAGCCGACGAGCATGTCCGCCGCCTTCCCGTTGCCAACCAGCTTCTTGTGACTTGCCAATTGTTTTTTACGCTCAGTGGAGAAGGTCTCCTTGTGCGACTTCTTCTCAGCGCGACGAGCCTACGATCACAGCGTTGGTTAGCACACATATGCAGTCTTCCGATGATAGTGGTAGTGAGACTGCGACGCACCGATCGCTCAGCTTTAACCGCAGCTTTCCTGGCCTTTTTCTCCTCGGTCAACTCGCCCTTGGGTCTAGCGATAGTGACGCGAGGACCACCCTCGCGCTCCGTCTCAGACCCGGAATCAGACTCTGACTCGTCATCGTGGTTCTCCGGAGTACCATTTGATGCTATCTCCTGCTGAGCCTTTGCGGCTGCGCGGGCCTTGGCTTCGGCCGCTGTGCGAGTCCGAATCATCCCTGGGTGGTTCTCCGTGTTGGTGTATGTTGCTGCGCAATCATCAGCATTGGATTTGCGGCGGATCATGGAACGCGAACAGGAAACATACACAGGATAGTCGCGACGTCCCACTTCTCCTCATCGTTCTCCGCCACGCGCTCTCTCTCTTCCTTGGGCGCTTTGCTCTTGCCCTTCACATTGATGCTCATTCTCTCCATGCGTTCAATCTCCATGATCCTCCGCCTGTTCTCCGCCTTGTCGCCTTCCTCATTACCGTCAATAGCGTCTCGCAGGACCTGCAGCTTCTCAGCACCCGTCATGCCCGTGCCTCCTAGGACAGGACGGAACTTCCGGCCGACCACCTCGTAGTTCTCCAGGAAATCATCCATGATCGAGTCGAAGTCGTCTCTCGATAGTTCCGGCGCGCCGGCATCGGATCGAGCAGCGTGCGAGGCGAGCGAGAAGCGCGAAGAAACGGAGAAATTGGACGGCGCGACAGAGACCGTATCGTCATCTGGGAAGTCCTCATATTCGTCATACTCCTCGTCATCGTCGTCCTCATAGTCCCGCTCGACCTGCAAGTCAACGCGGATCAGTACTAATCCAATGATTTAATTTAAACAACGACGAGAGACATACCTTGTCAAAGCGGTCGTCGAGATCCCGCAATCCCTGATTCCGGAACATGCTCGAACTGCTCATACTCATTCCTGAGGCGTCACTGGGACCTCGCTTCCCCCTCCTCTTCTTGCCGCCTTGCACCATCATATCAGCGAGGTTGCTGTTGAGCGAACCGACAGTATCTGCCATTTCCGACAGCTCGTCCGGGTCGATCTCGGAGACCGCCTCGGGCAGCTTGGATTGTTCGCGCTTGAAAGCGTTGAATCGATCTTCCCATGTCTCTGCTTTGCCCTCTGCGTTATCGTTGGTACCACTAGGCCCAGGTTGTTCTTCCGGTCCCCATTCGCTGAACTCCCACGGGACCTCCTCCTCCTCGTCTTCCCTCTCGCCACCGTGTACGAGCTCGCCGAACCAATCGTCTTCATCCTCCTCGTCGACGAAAGCGTCGTCTTCGAGCGCTTCGAGGACCTGACGAAGATGCGGGTCCATATCAGGCTGCAACCCTTGCAGCTCCTCAGGAATAGCGGCCTCTCTAGCATGTGCTTCCCGCACCGAAATCAGGTCTTTGCTCGGTAACACTTCCTTGGGCAGCAAGTCGAACATCTCATCCTCGCGCGCTTTGCCCTTTCCCTTGGCAGTAGTCTTCATCCCCTTTGCCACCGTTGACCCCTTCGGTCCAGCAATAAGCACAGATTCGATGACTCCCCCTTGACCGACAGGCTTCAAGTGCGCCATGTAATCGTAGGACGAGTCGTCGTAGGTGATTCCGTACATGGCGGCTTCGCCCTCGTTCTGCCTCATTTTGTCTTTGTCGACAGAGTTCTCGAGTTCTGCCAGCGTATAGCCGGACTGAAAGAGCATGTCACATCGCACATCAGCTACACACTCGTCTACAAGCCTCGTAATCGTGCGGAAGACACCCACCTTCTTGGCCGTATCATTGGCATTGGCTCGCGCGAGGGGCTTGAACACCCTCTGACTGGCCTCGGGATCATTGATCAGCGGATCCTGCTGGGATCGATGGACAAGCTGGAAATGCTGGGCATTGGGCCCGCGGAAGATCGATTTGGGCGGCATGGCGCTGAGTGTGAGCAGTCAATCACGTCGTTGAGCTACTAGGTATATTGAACGCTACGATGACGAGCAAAAGCAATAACAAAGATTTTAAAAGCGAGGACGCTCCTCCACTTTCCGGTGTGCGGTGGGTACTCATACGGAAATTTTGCTTCCGCCGGAATCTTCTCTTGCTCCCTTCGAAGCACTTGCGACTTGGCCGCTGACTTTTTTGCCGTTCGTCCATCTTCGACAACGCATCGTAGTATCACATTGATATCATCTCTACTTCACACTACCGTACTCGATTACCTACAGATCAAGCAACACTCACCGCCATGTCATCGTTATTCGGATCCAGCGCTCCCGCATCAGGTAGGTCTTGCGCTGTGTCGATCTTCAAGACGTCTAGATCTGGGTTCTTTCGTAGTTGCCGATCAAGTATGCTGATGACTTGCTCGTCGTACGTTGCACCTCGCAGACTCCAACGCTCGTAAAGAGCAGATGAAGCAGCAAATCTCCCAAGAGGTGAGTTCTGGTCGTTTAATCAAGATGGTGGAGCAGAGAAGAGCCAGATTCGCAAGTTGCAGTCCTGCGCTTTGGCGGGGACATCGTTGTATAAGATGTGGAGCCGGGCCAGTAGAAGGAGTGGAAGGAGGGCAAGGGGAAGGCTTCGGACGGCTATATGGCGGTATACTCGTAAAAGCAGAGACTGATGGGTCTGCTCTCAATGTTGCAGCTCGCTATCGCCAACGCCCAACAACTTATCAACAAAATCAACGAGAACGTGAGTCGGCTCCTGCACATATGAAATACACAGCTGCAACTGTGCGCTCGGGCCAGCCGAGCGGACCTGTAGTTCCAAGGCTTGCCTTGACAAGCACCTGACGCTGACTGCTTGTTGTGGATGTACAGTGCTTCGCAAAATGCATCAGCAAGCCCTCGACCTCGCTCACCTCATCGCAAGAGGTATGTCATTACTTCCCCTGAAAGCCTCATCACTGTACTCAAGCCAGAGTCGTATCTGCTTCTCATCACATCGAGATCCTAATCGATTCTGTGCTACTGCTGATGCTGACGCTGATGTTGTTGTGCCAACAGTCATGCCTGTCACAATGTATGAACCTCTACATGGCCGCGTTCGACCAAGTCTCCCGATCTTACGTCGCTAGGATAAGCAAGGAGCGGGGCGGGAATGGTATCGGTCTCTAAGCGTGACGAGTCTCGTTCGAGAGTCTGTCAGACGAAATGGAGTAGCAGAGCAATAGCATAGACGAGGCTTGTGATCGAGTCACTTGTCTGAGGAAGGTTTACGAGATATGTAGCAGCACAACTCATGCATCGATCATCATCACATCACATCATTCTACCTTCGACCCTCAAGCAGATAGCTTGCGGGAGATGCAGTGCTATCCTACTCGTCATCCTCATCATCGTCGTCATCGCCGCCTTCCTCGCGCCAGACTTTATAGACTTTCCTCCTATTGCTCTCGCCGGACTTAGGATTGGCCGCAGCGTCAAACATGGCTTGCAACACCCCCTTTTTCAGTTGTTGGGGTGTATCTCTCCCTTCTTTACCCTGCGAGCCGGCGCAGGAGTGCATGACGATGTGCGCGTACATCGTCTTGCTCCGTTTCTTTGCCGATGGCTCGTCATCATCAATACTGGGTGAAGCGAGGGTCAATGATTCGAGGAGAGGTGTAAACAAAGCTGACATTAGGCGAGTGTGGACTGTGGATGTGGGAGTGCGAGTGAGAAGGGTGATGTGCGGTTTCAATAAAGCGGGCAGGGGACAGGCGGGCTGCGAGTCCACTTCTGGTAGAGCCAGTGCTTTGTCCAGCTCCTCTAGGTATATGTCCGCCAGATGGGTCGCGATAGAAGTAGGCACTCTTGGGTCTTCCCAACTATCACAAGCACAACAGCCGTCAGCATAGGCGCCACGATTAGTGCCAGTGCGGCAGTAGCAGTGATGCTCAGAGGTAAGTCGACTCACGTCACGGGTCCGCCCTTCTTGGAGAAGATCCTGTTGACAGCTTCAATACTCTCCGCTGACCATTGTTCCCTCGCCAAGAGTCTGAACGTCGCATTGACATACTTCCTCATGAGAAGGTAGTATTTGTCCATTCTACATACGCACGTCAGCTGCTGTCCTTCTCACAAGAGAACCATAGAAGGAATGGGGAGTGGAAGCAAGAGGCGATGAACAGAACCAGACATGCTAGGTGACTCACCGTAATCTGTCGATGCCGGCCCATTCTCGGACTATAGCGTCCCAGAACCCTTCCAAGAACGCTACGCTAGCTTCGAACCGATCTCCTTCTCCTTTACTACTAGGTTTGATACTCAATAAGAGCTCAGCCAAGTCTGCAGCGAGAGCTTGCTGCACGAGCGGCTTGTCCGACATCCAGAAGCCTGCCAAGTCAATCGCGCAGGATCAGCATTTGATTCCTCTTTCCTGATAAAACGGTCTCGTGCCGACGGAAGGTAGAGCTAGTGATGAGGTGCTGCCAGACGTGAACTTACAATAGAACAGCCCCTTCCATAGTTTGGCCATCTCCTTCTCCGGTAAGCGGACGTACGAGCTCGATTCTCCCTCGGTATCACCGCCCTGCGACAGGAACGCAACGAGGCTCGCAACAGCTCTGTCACGGACTTTCTTATCTATTACCAACGATCAGCATCAGCTGCGGCACACATATCACAGATGTTTTGGCGAGCTGCATATGCGTGCGTAGAGAAAGTTGTGTGACAGAAAGAAAGGAAAGGAGAGACATACCCGTATGAGCAAGCTGTTTGCCCAATGGCATAGAAGCGGTGACCTTGTCCTCTGCCTCTGACTGGTGAGCGCGGGACTTGCCCTTGCCTTTCGATCTGGCAGTCGAAGCCGATGTGGTCGTGGCTGCTGGCATGCTTGTGACTTTGCTGTTGATTCGTACGGTTTCGAGCGAAAGGCGAAATCTGTAGCCAAACTAAGGTGGATGGGTCGAAAACAAATCGCTTGAAAGTCAAATCCAACTTTTATCGCTGATCACGTGACTTCTAGCATCTCGACGAACGCTGTGGTGGCACCGCCATTTGGCGACTCTCAACTATAGGTCTCTTCATCTCTAATTAGGAGACCATTTCTGTTATGCGTACGATATAGCTAAGGAGAGCCTCAGTGGCCACTTCAGTAACAACACATCGACGATAGAAGCAAAGGGATATGGCGGTGTGGTTCATTGGTGACCATTCTCTCTCGAATCTGCGCCATGGTAATCAAACTGTGCCTGAGGTATGCGGGACTGGGGACGCTTGAGCGATATTTCACTGTCGCACTGTCGCGAGTCACGCTGGCCCATAATGCCGTCAAGTTTGATCAGGGGGTGTTGATGAGACGCAGAGACATATTCAGTATGCATGACCTTCCATCATCCCGATTCCAGGTGATTCCAGTTGAGTGCTCGGCAAGAATCATGCCGGCGGCGGAGGAAGCCGCTGGAAAACGCTCACTACGTCAGCGTCGTATTTCAAGCCGATATCGCACTGTTTTCGGCCACACTACACTCTATACTCGTCTATACATACTCACACCACCCACCTCTCTCTTCATCGAAGAAGCTTACCTAGGTAGGACCAGGCCAGATGCTCGCGCGGACAGCACTGCATAGTCTAGCGGGGCCGAGTCGCCTGACTCGCCCGCTGGCTGTGGCGACTCGGTCTAATGTGTTGAGGTCGATATCGACCACTGGGCTTGTGAGCCGGCAGGAGCCGAGATGTGAGTGTGCTCGCATCAATCACCTAGTCACAGCAATTGGATGCAGGATCATCAGAGGAATAAGCTGATGTTGTTCATAGTACCCCGAGGACACGTCCGGCCCCATCGACGCACATCGCCGCAATCCCAATCTCAACCCCAAGCAGGTCAACCACTGGAATACGACTCCTACGACCCGAGCTCCAACCCCTACGCCAATGCCCAGGGCGAGGGTCAGAATCAGATAGTGCCTTCGCGGCCCGTATACGTGCCTCCGGACCCACAAGGTGTTCTGGGGGATAGTCATGCAGCCAGAGACGTCTTAGCGCACGAATCATTGATTATCGTCCGTCAATTGGAGATGATGAATGTCTTCATGGGCGTGAGTCACCTACTTCATCGTGGGCGTTGGCGTATAGATTGGTTTTACGGTGGCTAACGCGCTGTACGCAGTTCGAGCAAGCGAATCGATATGCTATCCATTCTCCTGATGGCCAACATGTGGGCTTGTACGTCTATCACGTCCCTCCATATGGCCGTGGCTGATAGCGCTGCGACAGCCTCGCAGAGGAAGAACAAGGTATACTCAGCACTATCTCGCGACAAGCGCTGCGAACACATCGGCCATTTAGATCTGTGGTGATGGACAGATATGGCAAGCCTGTTTTATGGGTGAGCAAAATCTCTTCGTTCACGTACAAGATACACGGGCAGCTAGCTAGCTAGCTGTTGATGGATTTCCAACTGCTCGGCTAGAACGACTTTGACGACTTTCTAATCGCTCGCAGATCCGACGTCCGTTCGCGTTCATTAGCTCGCGCATATTCGTACATGCCTCCGAAGATAACGACTCGATGCTCGTCGGAGAAACACAACAGTGCGTTAGCTACTCATCCCTCCGTTCTGAGACCGCAGCTGATCACATGGTTCATCCCTCACAGAGAATGGCATCCCTGGAGAAGACGATACAACCTCTTTCAAACGTGAGTCACCTAGTCTCGGTCAAGGCTGCAAGTTATGAGTTATTCGGCCAGTGTCGCTTACTCCCATTTTGTTCGTATGGCCAACAGACGCGAGACGGAAACGTTCAGGCAATTCGCTAAAGTAGATAGCGGGTTTTTGGCGTGGGATTTCTGGTTAAAGGACAGGGACGATCGTGAGTAACGTGTATATCGGCTTATAGCGCAAAGCTCATTCGTTATGGTGATGTACCAGGCTTGGTCGCGTCGATCAATAGGAATTTCCGTGGTCTAGGCCGAGAACTGTTCACTGATACTGGTAAGCTGCTGTACGACGTGCGATGATATACGATATACGAGCCAAAGCTCACAGAGCGTTCCGTGATCAGGCCAATATGTCATTCGGTTCGATTCGGCAGGGACAGAGCTCGACCTTCCGCCAGGAAGCAACGTGACGGTGCAAGGTCAGAGCCTCGTTTTGCCAAGTGGGACAGAGGGTGGTCTGACTCTTGATCAGAGGGCCATGGTGAGTCGAATAGCTAGTTGACGACGTAGATATTGACTCAATGTCCCTTTCTGCACAGGCACTCGCCACAGCCGTTTCGAGTGAGCTCAGACCTTTTCTGGATATAATGAGCAGAAGCTGATAACTCCTTTTAGTTGATTTCGACTTTTTCTCCCGACACTCGGGTAGCGGGTCAGTCCTCTTACCTCGTGATACACAAGAAGCCTTGCTGATATCAAGTACAGTGGAATGGGATTCCCATTCATGTTCTGGGGCGGTGGAGGCGGGGGCATGGACGCCACACGCGGACAATCATCAGGCGGAGACGCGACCGGGGCTGCGGCTGGTGCTGCTGCAGGCGCAGCGGGAGCAGGCGCCAATGAAGGGTTGAGCGAGGAGGAACAGATATACGGACGACAGCCTGGTTCGGCGGAAGAGGGCAGTGGACAGGCGCAGGAGCTGGGGCAGGAGCAGGACGATCCGTATGCGCTCAATGATCACGAAGGGTTAGAGGGCTATGAGGAAGAGCCCGGATGGGGCGAAAACGAGGTGATGGAAGATCCTTGGCAGCAAGGTTCCACCGGTGGAGGCTGGTTTGGCGGAGATTCTGGCGGTGGAGGAGGAGACGGAGGCGATTGGGGTGATTGGAGCTGATCCTTGGAATGAATCTGACGAGGCGTGGCATCATCTCTAGTAGCATATAGCAAATTAATGCACGGTCACTACTTTTCTACAATTTCTGTATGGCTTTCAAGCCTTTGCTTTCGGCTGCAAAGGGACAGTCAGCACAGGAACACTGCTTGGCGCCAATCGACGCACCTTGCAATCCTCCAAGACGCCATCTTTGACCAGGACCAACACTCTCCTCTGCTCATCTCCGTTATTGAGCGCATTATCGTGCTCGTAGCTCGCGCCTATGGCCAAACGCTGACCGTCTGGACTGAAAGCCAAGGCAGATATCGAGGTGGGGTACTTAGGGTACAGCTTCATCCTCTTCTTCGCTGCGTGATCCCAGATGGAGATGAAGCCGTCTGAACCGCCCGATGCAAAGGTATTATGGCTGGGATTCACCGTCAGTTTACTCAGGCTACGACTGAAGGGTTGTGTAGAATAGGGGACAACACGTACATAGGGTGATAGGCCAAGGCGTTGATGGGGTACACGCAGTCTACGCCGTCTACTGTCTGTCGATGTGCTCGGAAAGCGTATTTCGAGCCTTGATCCGCGGGATCAAAGTATTCGACAGCGATACGACCCTCGATCGAGCCTGATGCCCAGCCTAGAGGTCATACTTGTCAGCGCTCTCCTACCTGAGTAGTGTCCAGCCGGCAGCCAATGCCACAATGCCAGACGCGATGATATATGTAGCGTCGGAGGTAGTACATAATACCGGGACGAGACTCACCCTTGCCATCAATCATAGTAGCCACACTACGAGTCAAGAACTTCAAAGCGCTTTCACGCTCTTGGGCTGGGGCGATCTCGCCAGTCGCAGCCGCGAGCTTGTTGAGGTCGTAGACGAACACGTGGCGATGAGCCATCGAGACCAGTAATCTGGCGGTGGACGCAGCGTAGGACAGGCTGTACGCTCGTGCTGGCAGAGGGTGCGTGGAGAGCAGTGGGACTTCGGCGGAGCTACGCGAGATTGACAAGAGTCGGGTTAGCGTGATGACCCGTTAACGTCGATGTCAAGCGGGGGAGATTTAGACGCACGGGTTCCAGACCTTGATGGTTGAGTCCCATGATGCGGTAATCAGAACGTCTAATCGATACCAGAATCATGATCAGTCATACACCTCCGCTTGATCATAAACGCAGACGCGACGTAGAAACGCACTGTATTCCGCACACCACACTATGCTCGAGATAGCATCATCGTGCTTGCCCAGTACTCGCGTTTGTCCTGTCTCAAAGTCCCATCTATTTCGAGCGATGCTCATCAGCTGCTGTCCTTAGTAGTCGGTATGATACGTAACGCACTGTCGTACTCGTTTATCCAGACCGCCCGAGAATGCTATTGTTGACGATGAGCCGAAAACAGCACTCAGTACAGCTGCGGGGTGAGAGAAGCTATATGATATGCAAGTATCAGCTTGTAGGACTTCGCTCGAGACCGTCGGCGTCAAAGGAGGACGGAACGTACATTGCCGGTGGTTGAGGGGGCGCAACGAGGTGATGCAGTTGTATTGTCTACCGAGTCGCGGTCTTATCAGCAGCAGACTCATTCGATGATACAATGAAGTGATAGGGACGTACCCCGTCCCAACTTGATACCAGCAGTCTAGTTGAATCAGGGGAGAAGGAGATGGACGAGATGCCATCTGCCGGAGGCTGCAGTGCCAGGTCGCCTAAGTGGGGAACACAGGCAGTATCAGCTCTGCATGAACCACACTCACGTGAGACACGAGTGATAGCTTACCTGCTGACATGATGCTTGAGCCGATTGGTAAGAGCAAAGAAGAAGAGGTGTATAGGTGTAGTTGGTCGAAACATGCAGTTTCAGCTGTAGCTGTTGGTGTCAAGCGTGTCACAAATTACATTCCGTCCATAGCTCATTTCCACGCGTCCATTGCTATTTTGACATTTTGCTTTTCCACAACCACAATCCTTCTTGCTGCTACCCTGCGTCTAGACTTACCACCTGTCCGTCAGCGTCAGCAAGAGCCCCGGTAGCACGCAGCATCATGTACCGCTTCGAACCCCGCGACAAGTCCGGACCTATGGATATCGATCCTAGTCCGTATGATACAGCGAGGCTGGACGCTTTCCAATTACCCAGCATGGACATCGATCAGCCTGCCCGAAAGCGTGAGTGTAGAGCTAAGACCACTTGGCTGTGGCCCCTACAGAGCACGGTCTTGAGCTGGATTGAGCGCATCGTACAAGCTTGAGATGCCGTCTGCTGCTCAACAGTACTGATACCTGTGTTCCCCCTCAGGCCACCACAGCGAGCTCGAGGCGCAATCGCCCTTCAAAGCACAGCCAGCACCGGGCTTTGCCCCATTCAGCTCGTCGAATCCGGCTCCACTGCTATTCGCAGCGCAGAACACACCGCAAAAGGCACAAGCGGAGCCATACGATCTGCACCGGTGGTATCTATCCGAAAGAAGAGGGAACGGCGTCGGCGAAGGCTTTGTAGGGGGTCACGGTGTAGAGGACGTGGAGATGGATAGTCCTGCTAGACTACCACCTTCGTCTGCGGCTGCGGCTGCTGGGCCCAGTACACCCAGCGAGAAAGCGCCGACTCAGAAGAAGGCTGCAAAGGCGAAAGCGGCTGCTCGCGTGGATAACGTGGTGGAAGGTGACGAAGATGATCAGCCGGCAGATGAAGAGGAGGAAGGAAAGGGCAGAGAGAGGAGATATGCTCGCGGAGCAGTCACGAGGACCAACAAGAAGCGGAGAGAGGCGAGGAGGGATCGCGATGCTGCTCGGAGCGACGGCGAGGTGCGTTGCGCTACTGTAACTGAAAGAGTCGAAGAATCGCTAATCCGTCATGAGTAGGACAACGGCACTCCAGTACGGTATAGCGGGTCCGACTCGCGAGGGGTTAGCAAATCGGAACATCAACATCATTACAACCTGCACATGTCTGCGCCGGCTCTTCGACACTCTGAGATCCCTTCTTTGCTCTTGGCGTGAGTCACTATGTTTACCTCACCGACCACATACAGAGCTCATGGCTGACTTTCACGGTGTATCACAGATACCTACAATTTTTCGTCAATGCTTCCATCGTTATCTTCTGCTTGTATATCGCGGTCCAATTCGTCCTTACAGTCCGAAGAGACGTGAATGATCGAATGAGAGAATACTCCGTCGGTGCGTACAGCTTCACTGTACTTCGTCGAATCAGTCTGTCCATGACCTGGACTAATCTCCATTCACAGAGATACTGCAGGAGATTGCAGAGTGTACCAACCTGTATCTCACAAATCGGTGCGATCCGATTCTGCGCGTACCAGCCATGTAAGTGTTATCTCGTCATATTGTTGTATCCCAAACATCCAAGCTGACATCGTGTACCCATTTCTCGTTCACAGGGAAAACCCCTGTAAAGCTTGGGAAGCATGCATGGCGCGCGACCCTACGATGGTGGGGCGAATCAACATCATCGCGGAGACGTTCGCAGGCGTGATCAACAGCTTTGTCGACCCTATCAGCTGGAAGACCATGGTGCGTACTTTCGATCACACAGGTATTGAGCTTTTGTTGGCGATGCAAAGCTGATGGGATTTTATTACGATAGAGCTTCACTCTGGTCACCTTGACTTTCTTGGTGATCATAACCAATTCAGCACTGTTCAACCTCCGTGCTCGAGCTGCGCCTACCACGGCCCCGGAAAACCAACATCAGCACCAACACCCTACGAACTTCTGGCCACCGCAATCGCATTTCATGCCTCAGCTCCCACCGCAGGTATCCCAACTTGGAGCTATGCACGCCTTGGCATCTACTTCGGGGCCTGCAGCGCAGAACGACATGCCTCAAATTGCGTGGGGTGGCGCGGACGAGAAGAAGAAGAAAGGATGGTGGTAGATAGGCAACCTTCCGTGCATTAGGTGTGTCGGGGTTGATCTCTTTTTGCACATTGCTTTCATGTGTTTTGTCTGTATGCATATACTTGATTCTCCATTGGCTTTCAGCGTGACATACGCGTCCACTTGTAACAACGTGGGCATCTCGAAGACGGAGTGAGACCTAAACTGCTAAAGCCATCTCCGTCCACATCTCATAGCAACCCACACCTCATCCACCTTTGATATCTGCTACAGACTCTGAGCGAGGAGACGAATCCCTCATTGCGGCTCATTTTTCTTCTTCTCCCCGTCAGCCTGCTCAATATCTTCGCTCTTCTCTTGCTCAGCAAAGGCTTTGACGCCCTTCCCCCACCGACCGGCTTTCGGCCCCCATTCGTCCTCCACGCCCCAGACATGATTCGCAGTGAATTTGGGTGGGTTGTACAGAACTCCTTCCTTCACCGCTGGTTGTTCTTCTATTGCCGATTCGTCTTTCGCGGCACTCCCGCCTCGAGTACTGAGCGAGGGCGAGGGCGACGTCGAGCGAGGAGTAAGCGGTTGGTCATCAGACTCGAAGGCCGCGTTGGCACTGGACGTTAAGCGGTGCGGGCGTGAGTAGCCCGCTTCCACAGCCAAATCGTCCGATACACCTGATCGTTCGTGATGCGTCGACGAGGTCCATCCGCCTTTGGCTAGCTTGGTGGTCGGCTTCGAAGGACTAGAGCTGGTTGCAGAGGCAGTGGCAGAAGTGGAAGTGGAAGTAGAGGCACGCTCCCATGTTCGTAGACTAATATCGAGCGGAAGCCACTCGTCCTTTGCGTACGTCGGAGAAGTGGTCATTTCGACTAATCGGGAGACAGCGCGTTTCTACTCACCCCGACCACCGCCAATATCAGCAATCATAATATATAACAATCTAATCCTAGTACTCATCAGAGGGAATGATGTGAAACAGAGGGACTCGCATACGCACATACGCAAATCGCTCGTCCTCGCCTGTCCAGATACCCAGTACGCTGAACGCCGTCCCCTTCGAATCCCGTGCGTCCTCAGCTTGCGCCCGCACGCGCTGCGAGGGGGTTTGGGTATTGTACACGCTGACATTGGGGCGATAGGGCGCTGCCAGAGTCTCGGAGAGCGCTTCGGCGGCCATTATTCGTTCGTTGGTCATTTCGTTCTCTGTCCTTTCGTCTAGTGTCACTGCGTCGGGGAAGAAGAGTGTGGTGGGCGTGGCGGACGAGCGGATGTATACTTGACATCGAGATTCATCTACGAGAATGATCTGTCAGCGAGCGTCCTCATGCCAATAACCTGGATTTGCAGCTTGCGCCGAACGTCGAGCGGAGAGGCAATACTTACAAAGCGCATCAATCAGGTTGATCAGCCGCCTCGCCTCATTTTTGTGCTTGAGCAACAACGTTGGCACTGCATCAATGAACAGCGTAGAGAACGTCGACGCTAGCGTAATGTAGTCTGCCGGACCTAATGGCTGATTTGAAGGGGAAGAAGTTAGCAATTGTATAGCCAGCTGTGAAATGAACACGGAAGACGCACGTTCTCGCAGAGGTCTTCGAAGGTGACGCGACATGCGGTACCCGCAGCCTCTGGCACGAGGACAGTGCGACCATACACCGTTATAGGTGACGCTCGAACTAGGTTTAAGTGGTGTCAGCAGGTCAAATGGCACGCAATCCGTTCTTCCTGCTCACTCTCGCGCCCCTGTACGACTTCGCTCCACGCCTGGTCAAATTCCGTTTCTTGGGGAGTATACCACCTAACCTCCCCACTGCCCTCGGCGAGTCGGCGCCAATCCCGCCCTCCGTCAACAGTGACGACCTCGCACCGCGATTTGAGCGCGTCGAGGAACCCTATCATCCGGTCTTTCTGGACTCCGTGATGATACAGATCCTCCGGAACGCGATTCGAGCATGAGACTATCACTCCGCCCAAACGCCAGTACCATGATAGCACGTCTCGCAGGAGGGCGGCGGACGATGCGTCGACCAGCTGTAACTCGTCAAAGCTGTTTCCCCGTCAGCCATTGATCTCGTGTAGTGCAGAAGGACGAACACTCACTACAAGACGTGATACTCCAGTATCATATTCCGTGCGACTACACCGTACATCATCAGCTCGACGCAAGTATCACGTAAAAGAAGAATGGCCGAAACGCACTGATAAACGGAATCCCCTCTTCCCGAACCCACTTGACCTCCTTTCCCTCCTCATCCCACCTACCCCCAGCAAACACCGCCCTCCAACCGCGCTTACCGGCCATTTCCATATTCTCCACTTTTCGCATCCCTTCCTCCTCGACTGGCAAAGCATGTTGTCGTTTCTGCATCTCCTCGAATACCTGGCGGTACAGTGATAGTGTGAAGGCGTGGTAGTGCACGCGTCGTTTTGGCACGGGCAGAAGGCGGAAGAATAGGGATAGTAGGAGCGATTTGCCGGTTCCTGCGTGAGTCATTCGTCAATAGCATGTTCTATCATGCAGACCCGAGAAGGAGTACGCGTACCAGGTGGACCAGTGAGAAGGATGCCCTGATGTACTTAGTCAGCACTGATTCTGACCGGTACTGGATTAGTGACACACTTTAGGCGTCGTAAGATTCCCCAACTCCTCTTCCCCACTCAGTACTCTGACCAAACGCCGTTCCTCCTCACCAGCACCAATATCTATACCCAGATACTCCCCTGCCCCTGCGAGGGCTTTCGACTTGCCCTTCCACCACGATGCCGACGCGCCCTTGAGTGTCTGCTGGGCGATGTACGGCGCGGACGGGGTAAGTCGGGCCAGGAGGTCTAGGGGGGGTTGATAGGTCTCTAGCGTACCTAAAAGTCGGCGAAGCTATGTGCGAGACGCGTGAGCTCGTTAGTGGAGTACAGAATGACGATCACCTGTCAGATGTGCTGGAAACGGAAGAGAAGGAATGACTCACGTGCATTATACATCGTACTTGCTCGTCGTCCCAGCTCAGTTTACCTTGCGATACCAACCCCCGATAAAGCTCGAGCAGGTCGGTGGGGGCAGGTGGTTCGGCCGATCCCCCATCTTCAGCATCAGCGGCAGAGGCGTGTAACCTCCTAGTCAGCCTGGGATCGGAAAGCGGGAGGATAGACGTGCGAGCCAGCTGATCTCGAGCCCCCGTCGCTGATGATAACCGCCTTGATCCGTAATTTGGACATGCAGTTGACGAGATCGGCCGGTGAGAAACGACCAGCTTGACTTGCGCAAGAGCGAGCCCAGTTGTCGGACGCTGGATCGTCGGGCCCAGTCGTACAATACGCAACGTTGGTTTTCCGCGCATCTCGTTGCTGATGACCGCTAGCGAGCCGTCGCACTAGATGTTTTCGCTGTGCGCACAATAAGCAGCTCACAACAGTTAACTAGCAACTAACAACGCATGTGAGATCCGATCGGATACTGTGGTACGCGGTGCCCCGCCGCGACCTACGACCTCCACTTTTGATAATCGCCTTGATGGCTCGATCGGATCTGATAAACTGCCGATCTCTCTCCGTATTGTATAAGATCGTCATCATGGGGTGTATGTCGTAATGCATACTCGTACTCGAGCAGAAGGTATATAAGCTATATCATGTAGGCTTCTTCTGCAGTTAGTCCCACTCATCCATTCTTTCCACATTATCACTTCAGCTCCAACTAGAAGATATCACAAGTAAGTAGCCCAACTTCCAATTACACCATCGCTGACAGCAATACAGACATGTCCCTCCGAACCATCCTTCGTCTGCCGGCCTTACGCCCTGCTTCAACAGCCAGCCTACGCGCACCCGCACGCACGCTGCACACCACGCCCATAACCCGTACGACCGCAGGCTACGGTGACCCGCAAGAGGAGAAAATCGTCAACCATACTCCTACCCCTAACGAATCAGGATCAGGCAAACCCTCTTCCCAGCCCGATCCTCACCCTGATGGCAAAGGGAAGCAGCCGGGCCAGCAGTCCGGCACCACCGACCCAGAGGTGTCTAAAGCTGCTAGTTCCTCTAGCGGCAGCAGCGGGAAAGAGGGGAAGGTCGGTAATGCCGGTGGCGAGAAGGGCGCGGGCAATAGTGCCGAGGAGCATGTGAGCGCGACTGAGATCAAGCAGACTAAGAAGGTCGGCGAGGCGCCGAAGAACGAGGAGGTTGGCGGGGCTGGGCCTATCGGTGGATAAGCGACGAGTTTTGTGAGCTCTTCATTGTATATCATGTGCGCCGGTTTGTGCTGATCGCGTTGGTTTTCAGTAGTAAGCGAGCGTTAGCAGTATCCACCATCGAGCGAAACAATCAGAAGTCAGAAGTCGATAGTCAGAAGTCAACCACAAGCATCGTCAACAAAGCACACATCGTTACAATATATGTTATGGCATGAATGAAATGATTGGAAAAATGTATATGCAGTGAAATGCTATTGCTGTTGCTGTTAATGCCGCTATTGATAATTCGGATCTGTCACCTCTTTCTCGTCCCGCTGCGGCCCTCTAGCCAGCTACTTCACAATCTCTCATCCACCCGAACTTCGCTCGATCTCACTACCCAACCTCGCCCTCTTCCCTCGCTCACCATGATCCCCGTCGTTTTCAGTCGTCATTTCGTTATATGCACAAGCATGATTGGTCGCGTCTTGATGTTGATGGTCGGTCTCTACTGCATATACACCACTTCCCCTGGTCATCGATTTCTCCAGCCCGTCCACTTTCTCTCTGTCACATGGTACAGGTCGTAATCATCACGCCTCGCCGCTTGGATTCACCCTTGCGAGTGGCCTATCCCCTCATAGCCTTGACAAACTCGCAAAAGGTCTTTCTGAAATCTTTGCTTTGCTGCGTGGTCAAAGCGCCGACGAATTGCTGTGCGATCTCAGGCGGACAGTTGAGCCTGGGGAACAAGTCGGAAAGGAGGAAATCGATCGCTTCTTTGCCCCGAGCTTGGACGGTATTGCGGACCAAACTGGCCATCTCGAGCAGGATCTGCAAGACCGCTCAGCATCAATGCCCTCGGTGCAAGTAGAAACAGTAACCTACCAATTGTCCACCTCGGATCTTGAAGTCCTTGTTCGCAGGCACTTCAAAGCACGCAGGCACAAGTCGTTGATAGATGAAATTCTCGTATCCGGGCAAGGCCTGCTTCGCCCTCTCTTCCTTCGGGATAGCATGTTGATTCGTGGCTGTAGCCGTCCCGTTCGCAACAGCTTTACTAAGCGTGGACTGGGCTGACTCGGCAAAGACGCTAGGCTGGGAGGCAGCCTCAGGCGAAGTTCCCCAAGCTATGACGGAACGAGCAAAGAAGCCGAAGGCGAATCGTTGCGATTGCGGATCAGAGAAGTCTTGAGTCAAGTTCAACAGTGTCGTCAAGACGTTCTCGAACTCGGGCTTGTTGCGCTCCGTAATGAATACGCCGTCGAGATTCGCGTTCATCAACGCAGTGAAGAACGACAAATAGGCATCTTTCAATCGAGCGTGCACTTGCGCCTCGTCTGTACCAGTGACAGGTTGCTGAAGTACTGCGAAGATACGCGAGAGCAAGGGAAGCAGCAGCATGTCCATCGTTTCGAAAGTGTTCCTCTGCGTAAGAATCGAGTCAGCGACAAACAGAACATTCGCTCAGACTCAACTCACCTTGAGTCGATGCATGAGCAGATTGAGGAATAGCATGAAATCGACGAGCTCGGAAGGCTCAAACTCGGTCACGACAACGGAGACGAATCGAGGGACGAGTTCGGCGATGGTAGTGCCGATAGCGCTGACAAATTGCGCAAAGGCTGAGCGGGCCTATTATGGGTTTCCAGATTAGCTAGTTGATATATGTTCTGACTTGCTCCAGCTACTTACGGCGTCCCGAACAACCCTTTGACCCTTCATCACCTCCAAAGCTTGAAGCAAAGCTTCTGCCATCTGCTTGAACGGCGGCTGATAGGGCAGAGTCTCAACCTGACTATCAGAGACCATCGGGAAACCTTTTGCAAAGCTGCCGAGCGCTAGAAGGTGGTCGTGCACTCGGAGGACCGCTTGCAAGTCTGTCGGCGCGCTGCGGTACCGCTCGACACCCGATGCCATACCGCTCATCAACGGTCCAGCGATGGCTTCGAGCAGAGACATCTGCTTGCTGGGATCCGATTTCGTCTGATACACCAACACGCCGGCCGCCTCAAAGAGGTATAGTTGATCCGCGGCGTATGTCTTGCCCGTCGTCGCTTTGACAAGAGGATCGTCGTCAGGCGTGTCGGGCGACGGTAGTTCGGGGTTGAGGACCATCATGTCCTGTAGAAATGGAGGTCAGTCGGGTGGCCAAGTACATTGTGAGGAGGTACGCACTCGGATACTTTCAAGGATGGGCGACACCATCTGGACCACAGTCTCATTTCTGCAAAGGATACAAAGCTTTGAGAAGAGGTAGAAGCATCGCCGTCTAACTCCCTCGTCGGCATGGTGAACACCTCTGAAAGGGGATCAGCATTACATCAGGTCATGAAGACGAAGCTGCTTACCGGCTGTCCAGGATGTTCTCAAACATTGGCTGGATTGCTTCGGTTTTGTATCTCCAGAACTCGACGTATCGCACAAAGATCTCAAAGTATTGGAGCGTCACGCTTGGATGAGGGTACGACGAGATGCCCGATGACATAGACCGCTTAAGAAGCTCTCCGAGCGGAGAAAGAGGGTATTGCTCGTAGTCAAAGGTGTCTTTGTCTTTGGCGTCGCCGTACTCCATATTAGGCAATTTTTGACTCTGGTCCACCTCGCCATTCGACGGTGTGCTTCGTCCGCTGGACATTCCTGAGTCCATGTGGTTCTTGTTGGTATTAGCGCGATATAGCCTGTCTCGAGCCGCCTTCGTGGCGACCTCTGGCGGGAGATTATAGAAGGCAGCTCGTGTGCTGTCTGTGAACGAAGGTGTCAGCTGGGCTGAGGGCGATCCACATCGATAGCTTACTCTTGGATACCTCGCCAAAGGTGTAGACGAGGTGCATGGCAAGTTCCGCTTGTTGCCATGAGACGACGGACGGTCCGCCAGAATGGTACGCGTCGAGAGTAGCGAGAACGATATTCGCAACGACCTCGGTATGCAAGCCCTTCTCGATTTGGGCGATTGACTCGATGAATGTGCGGCAGGCCTGGATATGCACAGGTTAGCTCATGTGATAAGTCATGCACAGAGAAACCAACCGTTCTGAAGTTCTTGAACAATGCCATATCCTCATCCATCTCATCTTCATTGCCAGGTGCTTCCCACTCTGAGTCTTCGGGCCATGCTAGTTGTCTGACCAGTATGTCGAGAAGTGATGCGAGGAATTGGCGGCGTTCTGGTGCGAGGCGAGGCGGTGTAGGTGGGGGAGGTGGAGGCTGTCCAGGTGCGAGCTTTGTGCCAGGAGGCGCAAGGGGTGGTTTGTATATCCGCTTGTACTGCATTAGAAGGTCAGCGTATTCGTGAGGTACTCCAAGAGCAGAGTGAGGTGACTTACAACCCTG
Organism: Cryptococcus sp. GC_Crypt_5; assembly: GCA_026538355.1. Taxonomy (NCBI): domain Eukaryota; kingdom Fungi; phylum Basidiomycota; class Tremellomycetes; order Tremellales; family Cryptococcaceae; genus Cryptococcus; species Cryptococcus sp. GC_Crypt_5. The sequence goes on from JALPBZ010000046.1 coordinate 22,562, forward strand.
AGTAGATCTGAGACGAAAGGGGTGATCGATAGAGGAACCTCGTGTTGTCGATCGCTGAGGAAGCGGAGTAGTAACGGCAAAGCAGCGTTGGTCATCTCCTCAGCTTGGTTGCGGAGAGATTCGGGGTGGTCGGTCTAATCAGAGTCACATCAGCAAGTGCGCCGTTCCATTCAGAGATTATAACTCACATTCTCCGAGAAAGCAATGAGCTCCGTCCCATACGCAGCGAAAGCTCCTCCAATGGCCGCGCGGAAAGCGATCATTTCGTCATCATCTCTGGATCCTCTCGTTTCTGCTTCTAGCGGGTCTATCAAAGACTGTATATCAAGGACCCTAAGCACTTCCAGACGATCGGCTGGCTCCTTGACTCCCTTGGTTACGAAAGTGCGAATGATGTTTGCGGACGCTATCCGAAGAGATATTGGGGACTGGCGAAGGAGACGGTGGTAGAATGGCAGGGATTTGGGGTTGAGAGTGACACCGAGGTCCACCCAGGCTATTGTAGCGTCAGCTAAGCAGGTGCGGAGTTACACGTTTGAGATAGCTCACGAGTCCACGCAGCCAGCGTTTTCAACGCCGCTTCAACTGTTTCCGACCATCTGGAGCTCTGGCCATCTCCACCTCGTTCTAAAGCGTCCAAGCCCTTTTGTGCTAACGCTAGCAGCCCGTCCACCGCTAATGTCTCATCCCCACTAGACCTGATCATGTCTCGGACCACACCATCTCTTTCCTGTCGGTCCTTCGAGTATCCTCGAGCGCTTTTCAGGGTACTGTCGTGCACCTCTTGTGCTATTTCTGAGAGGACACGGATGGTAAGGAGTGGAGCATGGAGGTTGGTGGGTTTTGACGAGGATGGATCTTGCGGGGTGAGCAGGGCGAAGAGGGGATGTAAGAATGTAGGGATGACGGCGGGATAGACGTTGAGGAATAGGTGGGCTATCGTGAAAGCGAGCTTGTTGCGGAGGACTAACAGGTATGTGAGCTTGTATCCCGAACGTTTGTGCACATAATGAAGCTCACAAGTCTGACCGCCCTCGCACGGACCTCCAACATATTCCGAGTCAATGAACTCGACTACGGCCTTGTACATAGCCTGCTGAGCTCCGACAGTCATGACATGGGGTCTGGGCGAGTGATCAAATCAGCTCAAAGTCAAGTATCCACGGGCATGTGCAAGGAGCTGAGAAGCCAATCACTCACTTGTGTATGAGGACAGTATCGACGACCTGCTCGCAGAACATGCGGAGGTCGGATTCGAGCTTCTCCTTTCCATCTTTACCGATGTTGGAAGGACCGGGGGCTCCTGCTCCTTGTAGGTATAACGCGAGGCAGTCCTGCGAGAGCGCAGTTGATCAGCTTACGCCCATTGTCCATGAAGAGGAAGCTGAGACTGTTCGCGGAACGCACCTGCCAAGTTTCCTCGCAGAGCTGCTTGACCTGGCTCAGGTAATCGATAGCTTGCTGCTTAAGCGCGCTGTCGACCGAGGGATCAATGCTAGCTGCTATCCGCACTGCCTGGGGGATCTGGCTGAGGTGAGGCGACGACGCCATGACGCCTGCAGGTCGGTTGGCAAGTGCAAGTGGCAACGATCGTTATGTGCCGGCTGTCGCTTCTGCGTTTTGCCTTTTGATGGAAGGGGGTATCAGGTGACTTCGTGTATGCTGGGTGCTTGATGCTAAATGTATCGGATGACTAGCACTAGCGATACTTTTGATGTGGTCCGGAAGGAGCGAAAACGAAGCAGAGGAGGAATGCGGAATGGAGAGACGAGCAAAAGACGATGAGACTAGTCGGACGATCAAAAGGAAAACACACAATATCTTGAATTCTCAATTCTCAATGTAACATGTTCGAGCACATTTCGAAACGCGCATATGCACTACTCTGAATAATGAATGCAGCAGAGGCAATAATGATAAATCCACCAATTTGCCACGTCACTCCAAGCTGCACTCCGACGGGGCGATAGCATACTCTCCATGCATGATGGTGAGCAGTGCTCATGCTCACGCTCCTGCGGTCAGTAAGAGCACGATGACGAGAGACTAATGGGTTTATCGTATGCATGGCGAAAACCAATGAGTCTATCCGTACAGTATCGCCGGCCACCGGCCAAATACGCTACACCTCCCCCCTGACTCACAACACCTCGCCCTCGACTTCAAACTGCTCCCCGCCTACCTGCGGTACCATCTGACACTCTGCCTGTTACGACGCATCTTTCGCTGTAATTGGAGCATACCGTAGAGCAGGGCCTCGGCGGTTGGTGGACTGCACAAGATATATCAGCATAGCGCAACGACAATGTGCAGGTAGACTCACCATCCTGGGACGTAGATGTCGACGGGCACGATACGGTCGCATCCTCTGACAACAGAGTATGAGTAGTGGTAGTATCCACCACCGTTGGCACATGATCCCATCGAGATAACCCATCGTGGCTCGGGCATTTGGTCGTAAACTGGATCGCAATCAAGAATATTAGCAACAGTCTTGACTCAACCGAGAGACACTGGACACACCTTTTCTCAATGCTGGTGCCATCTTGTTAGTCAAGGTACCAGCGACGATCATGATATCACTTTGACGAGGACTAGCACGGAAGACAACACCCAATCGATCTTGGTCATATCGCGCTGCGGCCATGTGCCTATAAGTGGAACGCCGGATCAGTAAATGGGTAGTTCGCCTGTCGGGGGTAGAGCCGTCACCCACATCATCTCCACGGCACAGCATGCCAAACCGAAAGTCATAGGCCACATGGATCCTTGACGAGCCCAGTTGACGACCTTGTCCAATGTTGAGAGGACATATTCTGATATGATCGAGCAGTTATCAGTCGCGTTAGTCAAGCTCCGCGTCTACCTGGTGGGAAATGATGGACACACCAGCTCCGTTCTTAGGTGTCTCCAAGCTAAGCTGGTTGCTGCCCTGCATGGCCAGGGCGGTAACTGGGGTAGTTGTTGACGGGGATGAATCGGCGGTGTTTACTGATGATGTGGGAGTGTTAGGACGGAGGGCGATGGCGGTGTTGGAGAGTGGGCGGGCTATCGGATGTCATCGCGCGTTAGTGAACCACTCCCGAGCTTGTTCTAGCGATCTACTGACCGATGGCAAATGCAGGTCGGAAGGTGGACGCGGATGCTTTGGCCATGGCGCCTATAAAGTAGGTTATATCAGCTTATTGCCCGATGCGCGTGCATGGATAGCGAAGCTCACCTGTGCGCAGACCGGGGAGGAGAGAGGAGGCCATCTTATCGGACTGATGAGCGAAAGAGATACAACGGAAGAGACGGCGAGACACGAGTGTATTAAGTGTTGATGTATGTACAACGATAGATCGTGGTGCACTTTCAGAAATGAGCGATTGAGCGATTGAGCGTTTGTCGCCGCCGCCAATGAGATGCCTCTCGATTAACAACCATCACGCCCACCACGCGGCGATATCCGGGGAATTGGAGCAATGTGGCACTTATTTCCAACGCTGCTTCGTTCCGGCTACTCTGACACTTTTGGCAGACCATGATCACAAAAAAGTCGAGCAACGCAACAGCAATACTTGACATACGGCACTGTAAATTGTAGCTTATCGACGACCTCAAGACGGCAAGTCACGACGATGCTCTCTCGGACAGCACTGAGACGCGTCGGGACGTCCCATTCCCGACTGAATGCTTCGGCGCAGTCTGTCGTAGTGCGCCAGCTGTCTTATGCCTCTGTGAGGGTATGTCCACTTACCACTCTTCCACGAAATGCGCAAGACTGACTTGCTTGCGGTCGTTGCACAGCCGTCAGCTGTCGCACTGGGTAAAAGGCCGCTAGCCCCCTCAGCTCTTGCAGCTGTCGCTCCTTTCAACGCTGCTTCATCAAGACATTTCTCGTGGACGCCATGGCGCTCGGAGGTCTCACCTACTCCAGCCCATCTCGAGCCAGTAGCATCATCAAGCTCCGCACACGCTTCATCGGCACATGCACCGATCCTCTCCAACTCACATCCCGATCTCGCCTCTTCTTCTACCCTTCCATCAACATCAGCAGTGAACGACATTAGCTCTTCAGCAAACTTATTACCCCAACCACCAGCAGACGCAGTCACGCCCACACTGGAGGACCTGATCTTACATTCCGGCAAGACACTCGAGGAGGTGCTCGCGTCGCCCGAGGCGGTGCATGCGGCGATGAAGGTGTCAGACTTGAAGTTGATGGGGTACGATCATGGGCTGTTCAGTATATCCGGGTGGTTCACGGACGCAATTGTTGGGATACACACAGAGTTCGGCGTGCCATGGTGAGTCCATCGCTTGTATCACTGCACTTCGTCTCGACGTGGAGGAACGGAGGCTTATCAACGTACACGCTGTGCTATAGGTGGGGGACGATCGCGCTGATCACTATCGCTATCCGACTGTGTCTGTCGCCCATATTGATCTCGACGCAAAAGCACAACGCGCGATTATCGGCCGTGAACCCCGACATCGCGGCACTGATGGAACGCGCACAAGAGGCCAAGGCGAACAAAGACATGCACGCCCAAGCGGTCATCGGGCAAGCTATGAGGGGCTTGATGCAGGAACATCGTGTTAATCCCTTACGCGCCCTGCTCTTGCCCGCAATCCAACTCCCGATCTTCTTCACCTTCTTCACTATTGTGCGGGGGCTGGCAAGTCTGCCTCTGCCCCAATTGAAGGAAGGCGGTATCGGCTGGGTCACAGATCTCACGGTTGCCGACCCGTACTATATCCTCCCCCTGACATCGCTCATCTTCACCAACTTGGTCTTCAAGGTATGTCATCATTGCATCCCACCTCCGCTAGATCATAGTAACGGAATGCTAATGCTGATCCTCGTGTGCAATTGGTAGTACGGCGCAGACGGCATGAACACCGAGATGAAGTCTGGTTCACCCATGCGGATGGCACACATCCGGAACTTTATCCAGATCACAACGTTCATGTCGCTCCCCGTCGTCGCCTACTTCCCGGCGGTGAGTAGCCTTCTAGGTTCCTGCAGACATTGTTACTGCGTCGCTATGACATCCCAGCGAGAACCGTTGTCGTCACCAATGATGTTCTCGATGCTGACTCACAATGCCGTTCTGTTTAGGCACTGCTGTTCTACTGGACTTCGGCGTCGGGCTTCACCTTACTCCAAACGATGATCCTGCGCCAAAGAGTCGTGAAGAACCTCCTTGGTCTTCCCACACCCCACCGAACCCTCCCTGCACCAGGGGAAGAGCCGTTCAAACAGCCCTCCTACCTGGAATCCGTCAAGGCAGCGCGGAAATGGTGGACTGATAGTTTGGAAAGTGCGCGTACGCAGGGCGCGGCGCGATACGAGGAACGCGAGGCGTTCAAGCGAAATTCCCCCGGTCCTGGTAGTCGAGGCAGCGTGGCGAGGGCCGTGGCGCAGCAGAATGAATCGACTGGTTTCGTCGAGCGCATCAACGAGGCTGCCCCACCGACATCGGGCGCAGCACCTACGTTAAACGCTGCTGCACCTTCGACAGCTTCTACAGCCCAGAAGACAACGCCGACGCCGACCCCAACGTCAGCGCGCCGAGTCGACCCTAGACAAGCTGAGAAGCAGAGGAGAATAGAGCAGGCGAGGCAGAAGCGCGCCAGGCAATGACCACTGTGTTAGGCATCGCTTGTATTATCATCAGCAGCGTGATTGCTAGCCACACACATGCATCTACACCTGTCATCATTGCTGGATGTCACTGAGCAAATAGTGCCGAGTCGTTCTATCTGCTCTACCCTCACCACTCCCTCTCGATTCCGCTGTCGCCCGACTATACTTATACCCGTACTTCCTGTCCACTACTCGTAGCTCATATTAGATAGGTTACAGAGATCCCGAACAGACTCCCTCAACCCAAGCCCGATCCCTCCCAACAACAGTCAGATTCTCCGCCCCGCCTTCCCGAACCACAATGGCATCCTCAATCCTGACTCCGCCGACCCGAGCATACCTCCTCAGAACATCCTGATTCACATACTGACTCTCCCACACTCCATTCTCGTGCAGTAATTGCGGCGGAAAATAACAGCCTGGCTCGATGGTCAGCACCATACCTTCCTTCAACGGACGCCGGATGCGGAGGTAGGCGTAGAGCTTTGCTGGCGTCGAGTGCGAGGTGGGCGGGAAATCGTCCTGCCCTCCTTCCGAGCGGAGGTATTGGCGCGAATCGTGTACGTCCAGTCCCAGAGAATGCCCTGTTACACAGCATATGTAAGTCTCGCCACTCATCTCGAATTGACGGCACCCACCCAAACCATGAGGATAGAAGCCCGCCGTCACGCCGCTCTGCAATATCTCCTCGGCATCGCCACTGAAGATCCCCAATTTGATGAACCCGTCCACGAGCACTTTGTGCGTGTGTAAATGTATACTATCCCAATGCACACCCGGCTTGACCATCGCTTCTGCTTCCTAACATAGAGTACTTCGAGTCAGCATGTGACCAGAACATGCAGGACACCCGCAAACGCACCTTTTGCATCCGCAAGACCAACTCGTATATCTCCCCAGCCTCTTGGGTGAATTTGCCCCCATTACCAACAGGTATAGTCCGCGTGATGTCCGATGCGTACCCCTGCCACTCGCACCCAGCATCGATCAGGAGGACCTGCGGCTCGAACGCCTCGTTATGCAGTCCGGAAGTCGAAGTACTATGCTCATGTTCCTCTTCAGGGATGAAAGCGCCACAGCATCCTCTGCTGTGCTGAGGTGGAGTGAAAGTTGTATCGCCCAGTCGTCGAGGCGTGGATGTTGACGGGAATAGGCGGTCGTTGCACCTGAAGTATACTTTACGTCAGTTGATTCCATGCGCGGATTGTCATTCAGCTCACACGTAATGCAAAGTGCTCGCTCTTGATCCGCTACCAACGATAGGAAGGTATGCCTGTGTCGTAGCGCTGCGCCGCGACCACTCAGTCAGTCAGTCAGTCTTTGCGCACAAAAGGGATAGTAGCGACTCACCCCATACGCCTACACGCGGCGACAAAGACAGCTTCCGCGTCGCCCTCCGATTCGATCTCCCATTCGCTGAGCGTCTCCTTCCCACTCCGCCCAGCAGTCTCCTTTTTTCCCTCCTGACCGTGAGAGGTACTTCGCGCCCCTCGCGCCCTCGCGAACCTGCCCAATTCGCGCATAACGACCTCGTGCGCGCCGCTCGAGATCTTGTTAGCCTCGCGTATCCAGGCGATCTCATGTTCGTCCTTTGTCAGTCTGGCTATGTGCACCGCGGTGAACAAGTGGTCGGAGACAAGTTCGAATTTATTTTCGTTCGAAGTGACCAGCTCAGGCAGAGCGGGGTATTCCATTGTGCGCGGTAGAGTGTGCAGTGTGACTCTGTTCTTGCTTCTCCCAAGCTTGGCGAGGGCAGCGGGCAAGTCGGTCGTGTAGCGTATAGAGTCCGAATCGTATTTAGTCCGCGCCTCGTCCAAGGTCGGCGGAGCGACGGACCACATCGTCTCCTCTGGATCGGCAGGCGGAATGAACAGCTCATGTTTGATTTTGACTTCTGGCGCAGAGGTGGAGTCGGAGTCAGGCTCGGAGTCGGGCTCTAGTAAGGTGGGATCCGAGGGGGGGAGAGTGAATGTGATTAGGATAGAGGCGTTGGGGTGGATCACCCCTGATAGATAGTTGAAGTTGGCTTCTTGGTCTGTAGGCGTAAGGTCAGTCAGTGTTCGTAGATCAACGCTCGTTGGAATTCTCAGAACCGGTCACGAGATCACATGGGCGGCATTGGAGATCAACGTTACTCACGGAAAGGGAGCTCGCGGTCTGTATCATCGCGGAATATCGTCGGCGAGCCTTGCAGGAAGATACCGTGAGTCTGAGACACAGCGTTGACATCAGCTGGATCCCAACGCATCAGCCGGAGCATCAGAAGTCATACGTACCTGCCTACGCTCAGACTGCAGTAGTTGCTTCACAAGTTCCCCTACGAGCTTTTGCGCATGTTCCGGCGCTGGGTACTTGCTGATCATGCTGCGTACGTCTTTCTGGCCTCCTGTTCGAAGGTGTCGAGCTCAGTAGTATAAGATTGATGGGAGATATGCCTTGGATCAAAATGACAGGTTGGTTGGAGGACGCACGGGGTCTAGCCGATAGCGGACTGATAGTGCATGAGTCATTAATCACATGGGCAACATGGAGTGGAGGCAGAACCGTAGTTACCGTAGTTTGAAAACAGATCTAGGACCGTTATTATGTTACTCCAGTATTCGAGTACTGGCTAATTGCATATGCTCGTGGTGCCTCTAGCTCTAGGACAACAAGACTGAGCGATGCATCCTTGGACAGTATGGTTCTAGATTCTATATCCGACCTCCTATATGCGATCAACATGCAACTTCTCTTTCTCCTTCTCCAGCTCCGCCGTCTTCTCCTTCGCAGGATCCCTCACGCGCACCGTCCTGATCCGCGTGACTCCCTGCTCGGCCAAAAGCTTCTCCAATCGCTTCTCCGTCTCGCTCCCCACGTCTATACTCGCTATATCCTCTAGTAACTCCTCGTCCGTGCCTACGGCCATATCGCGCATGGGCGGTGCGGCTGTTGTCGTCTTGCTCGACGAGGGAGCGGACGACGCTGTGGGTGATAGCGCGGAAGCGACTTTCGCTTCGGCTTCGTTGGTCAGGAAGGTCGACACTGCTATGGCAGCCACAACAACGAGGAAGATTATGGCTAGCCCAAAATGAATTAGCAACTTGATCACGAGCCGACATCTGACGAAGAGACTCACAGATCGCCCGTCGGGTGGAATCCCATTTAGCACTCTCAATCTCTGTCCGCAGGTCGCCGAGAGAGATGGTGAACTTGTTGTTGATTTCCTTTGCAAGTCACCAGTGTCAGCCAAGGACCTTCAGTCATATAAACATGGAGCGGCTCACCTCGATGTAGATTTCGAAACCCTTCATTTCCCCCCGGGTATCAGCTTTCCTGTTGTTCATGTCCATCTCAATACTGAGTGCCGAAGTAACACGTAAGCGTATTTCCGACAACGTTGCGGGTTAGGGGGAGCTTACTCATGCTTGAGCGTCTGAACATCCTCTTTGAGCTTCTGCTCGAGCTGCTCAACCTCGCGCCGGATGGTGGCTGCCATAGCTTTGAGAGCTAATCCGTCATTCCGCGCTTGTACGCTTAGTTCCGTCCGTAATTCTGACAGAGCCGCTTTGAATAGATATGCCGCCTGATTCGAGCCGTCAGCACAATCTCCGCAAGGCAAATTGATGTGGACTTACATTCTCCATATCCTCCTTGCCAACCATAGTCTCCCGAGTCTCGCTTCCTCGTCTGATAATGAGCTCTTTGACAGCTTCCATCAGAGCGCGCGCTGACGGTCTCGTGATATCGCTCTTCTCGAGATAACTGACGAATGCATGAGTGTCGAACGGATGATGCAGGTGTCTCGGAGGGATCGTCGCTATGCTCTCTGGCGGCGCGGGCAGGTGCGTGGCGATGATCGTCGATGCGTCATCTGGCAGAGGTGGCAGGGGACCGCTGCCGCCAGAACTTGGGCCGGCCTCTGCATTGTTGCCGAAAGCAGATCGATCCGCTGATAGTTGGGACGGGCCTGGGCCAGAAGGCTCGATGATCTCGTAGTCCCTTCGCTCGCCTGGACCGGGCTGTAAGAACGTCACTGGCCGATAGCGCAGGTGAGATGGTAGTGAAGTCGTGGCGACCAGCGATGGGCGTGAGCGCAGCGATCGCCGTACGATCGTCCTCCCAGCGAGTCGCGATACTGCTCCGAATGACGTGAGTAATGGCGCAGACATGGTATATGTATTCCAATAGACAGTCAAAGAGGCATTGTGAACCAACATTTCTAGCATGAGACGAGTGGCAATCGCGTTGGCGTACTAGCAGTTAGAGATGAAGTATGACGTGGGATAGCCCTAAAAACGGCGGGATCAAATGTATCCCTGCGATGAAGCTGGGCGGCGCACTTGACCGGTATGATGCGTCAACGTTCCAAACGTCAGCGAACGGGTACCATTCATTCCACTATTCTCACAAGTCCCCTCTCAACCTCTTCTGTGTACTTGCTGGAAACACCTTCCGCACGACTTACGACTTGCAGCTCATAAGACAGACTAGAAGTCCAAGAGCGAAAGTCAGTCAGACCAGAAAGGCCATACAGCGTATCGGTCCCTTATCGTCACATACCCCATACCGCAAATCTAGTCATCATGGTAAGTCAGCATCTGCTACGCCTGTTGCACGCTCATGTACTGATACTACGGTTCATAGGCAGGCGCAATGGACAGAGCAAAGCGGGATCTTCCCAAGGTAAGCTAGCTCACCGCGGAAGACAATTTAGGGCTTGAGAAGTCGCTCTTATCACCCTCGTTGATACTGATATGCTCCCTTTGTCCAGGTCCGGGACGAAGAGCGAGAGAGGATGTTCGGATCCGTCTTCTCGTGAGCACCATCTCTGCCTCTTCCAAGCCGGTGGTACTGTCTGAATGGGAGCTGACGTCGATGCCTAATCGCAGCGTGTCCGGTCCCGTCGTCATCGGCGAGAACATGCGTGGATGTGCGATGTACGAATTGGTGCGAGTCGGCCACGATGAGCTCGTTGGAGGTGTGTTTGTCCGATTAACGTCCCTCGTCTACTACATCCACTGATCACTACGAATCGTAGAGGTTATCCGTATCGAGGCGGACCGCGCTACTATCCAGGTCTACGAGGAGACTTCAGGCGTTACTGTCGGAGATCCCGTATTGAGAACCGGCAAGCCGCTCAGTGTGGAGCTCGGACCTGGTAAGTGTCATTCTTGCGCTCATGCTCAACTTATGATTGGATACTGATTCTATGCAATTCAATAGGTCTTATGACTAACATCTTCGAGTGGGTCTAATGAGATAGGCTGTGACGAATTGCGCTGAACAGTGTATTGCAGCGGTATTCAACGTCCCCTGAAGGCCATCCAAGAGAAGTCGCAAAGCATCTACATTCCTCGTAAGTCCACTTCCTTTGTGAAGCGCCCCTCAAATGGAAACTGACGTACACCACAGGTGGTATCAACACCGAGTCCCTAAGCCGCGAGATCAAGTGGGACTTCAACCCCGCCACGTTCCGCGTCGGCGACCACATCTCCGGCGGTGACATTTTCGGAAGTGTCTACGAGAACTCGCTCGTGGACAACCACAAGATCATGTTACCCCCCAGAGCCATGGGTACCGTGACCCGCATTGCCGACAAGGGCAGCTACACTGTCGAGGTATGTTATCTCTTTCTTCCAGCCCCAGGCGCAAGCGCTGATATCGTCTTTAGGATGTTGTGCTTGAGACCGAGTTCCAGGGCAAGACTACCGAGCACACCCTCATGCAGCTCTGGCCCGTCCGAGCGCCAAGACCTGTCGCTGAGAAGCAGACCGCCTCGTACCCCTTGTTCACCGGTCAGCGAGTTCTCGACGCCTTGTTCCCATGTGTTCAGGGAGGAACTACTGCTATTCCTGGTGCTTTCGGATGGTACGTTGATGTCTGTGTGATTGCAACTCTGTGCTGACACCTCCCTTAGCGGCAAGACCGTCATTGTATGTCTGGAGTACTGGTGGCAAGAGGCACAGCTGATTTACCACAACAGAGTCAAGCATTGTCGAAATTCTCCAACTCGGACATCATCATCTATGTTGGATGTGGCGAGCGTGGTAACGGTAAGCTGCTCGGTAACTCGTCTAGGCTGTACCAAAGAGCTAACGGTCTATTCCTTTGTTTCCGCAGAGATGGCGGAAGTTCTGGCAGACGTGAGCAGCAAGCCATAGTCATTGAGAAGATCGCTGAACCATGATGCCCGTAGTTCCCGGAGCTCACTCTCGAGCGAGACGGCCGAGAAGAGCCCATCATGAAGCGTACTGCTCTTGTGGCCAACACCTCCAACATGCCGGTCGCAGCCCGTGAAGCTTCCATCTACACCGGTATCACCCTCTCAGAGTACTTCCGAGACCAAGGCCAGAACGTCGCCATGATGGCCGACTCGACCTCTCGATGGGCCGAGGCTTTGCGTGAAATCTCCGGTCGTTTGGCCGAGATGCCCGCTGACTCGGGTTACCCTGCTTACTTGGGTGCCAAATTGGCGGGCTTCTACGAGCGAGCTGGAAAGGTCAACTGTTTAGGATCGCCCGACAGAACAGGAACTGTCTCGATCGTTGGAGCGTGAGTCCGAGAAACGTAGAAGCCAGCTGACAGTCGCAGCGTTTCTCCTCCCGGTGGTGATTTCTCCGACCCCGTTACCAGTGCTACCTTGGGTATCGTGCAAGTCTTGTGAGTACTCAATGCCGCGAGTACCATATCTCACGCTAATGATGATCATCAGCTGGGGTCTTTCTAAGGCTTTGGCTCAACGTAAACGTGAGCTTACATCACTCACGATTTGTGTCCTAAGCTAACGCGTACATGCAGACTTCCCTTCGGTCGACTGGAAGTAAGTCTTTGTCTATCTGTGATTTCGGCAGCAGCTGACCAATTGCAGCGTCTCATACTCTAAATACCTCAAGACTCTTGACCCTCACTACGAGAAGAGCAACCCCGGTTTCATCGACTTGCGTACACGTACCAAGGAGATCTTGCAGAAGGAGCAGGACTTGGCGGAGATTGTGCAATTGGTCGGAAAGAGTGCGCTTGGCGAGAGCGACAAGATCACACTTGAGGTCGCAAGAATGCTCAAGGTTAGTTCACGGTCTGCACGATATGGCCAAGGTTTAGGCGTTGAGCTGATCACCATGATGGGACGTATAGGACGACTTCCTCCAGCAGAACGGTATCTCCGAGTATGACCGTTACTGCCCCTTCTACAAGACTTCGGGCATGCTGCGAAACTTTGTGTCATTCTATGACCATGCCCAACGCGCCGTTGAGACTAGCGACATAACCTTTGCCAAGGTGGGTTTTGCTTTCGAGTGCAACGTGTCATCAACGACGAGGCTGACACTACTCCTGATAGATCCGTGACTCCGCTGCCGACGTCATCTTCAAGCTGTCTCAGCAAAAGTTCGAGTCGCCCAACTCGCAAAGCGAGGAGGACATCCAGGGCAAGTTTGACCAATTGTACAACGAGATCGGGGAGACTTTCAGGCGAATCCAGGAGTAGACCGCTGCTCGTTGTGCAAGATCAGAGGAGCAAAGGCGAGATGTTGTCAGATTGGTTGTGATAGAATGAGAATGGCCACAGATGTATTTCCTGCATGCTGAGTGGTCTGTGGTCTGTCGTTTCCGGTTGTGGAGGTTGAGTCACTGTGGAGTCTCCGCAATTTGCGATGGCGTGATCAGCAAAAAGTTGGGATTGGCAGTGGGATTCGGATTAGTTGCAGCGTCATACTCGTGTGTGTATCAGCGCATCAGCATAACGCAAGGTGAAGTGCATGCATGGTTTCAAAGACCGTCAACAGTCTCTATCTCTCACTGTACATTCAGCTCAGCTCAGCATATCCAAGTGCATCCAATTTAGCAAGGAGTAAAGCACAATGACGCCGCGCGCGACCCTCGCGCGCTCACTGCACTTACCCTCCAACACCTGCTCCTCCAGTACCGCGGCGGTGAAAGCAAAATGGAAACCGCCCAAACCGCATTTATCAGCATATCAATACCACCCCCCGACTCCGTCCCCAAGCTCGTCGTCGTTTATACCGCCCGTCGCGCCGCAGATCCCCCCGCGCCGTAAGCCTGCCTACAACCCCGGTGGATTCGGGCTGCAGAACCACCCTGTCCCTACTGCTGCAGCGGGAGCGCTGGGAAAAGGCAAAGCGCGCGAAGTGCAGATTGACGAGATCCGTCGGAAGGACGAGGCGATCCGTAAAGATGAGGAGCGCCTGGAGGGCCGGCAGAGTAAAGACGGGAAGGAAGAAGCAGAGGCGTGCTACGTCGTAAGTCTCGACGCCTACCATGAAACGACAACCTCAATGACTGACCAACGGGACTTTGTGACAGCCCCCTCCGGCAACGCTGCACTTCGAGTCGCCGTACTCGCTGCCCCTGCTGTACTCTCCCCAACCCCTACCCAGCCATTCGATAGCGTACGAGACGTGGGGGACGCTGAACGCTGATCGGTCGAATGCCATCTTGCTTCACACGGGTCTATCAGCTTCGTCGCACGTCGCGTCATCCGGCAACGACGTCTCTACCTCGACCTCTTCCAAGCCTGGGTGGTGGGAGGATTTCGTCGGGCCTGGAAAATCGATCGACACGGAAAAGTTCTTTGTGATCTGCACCAACGTCCTCGGGGGGTGTTTCGGCTCCACGGGTCCGTCGAGTCCGTACCCGCCCGGAGACGGGAACACTCGATGGGCAACGAGGTTCCCGTTGTTGAGCATACACGATATGACGCGCGCGCAATTAGGTCTGCTGGATCATCTGGGCATCGACAAGCTGTACGCGTCCGTAGGAGCGAGTATGGGAGGCATGCAGTCCCTCAGTCTGGCCTACCTCGCTCCGGAGCGAGTGGGCAGAGTGGCAAGTATCTCCGGTAGTGGGCGAAGCGGCTTGAACGGCGTCGGCATGCGATATGCACAGCGAAGTGGTGAGTGCTGGGTAGCACCATTACCATATTGCAGAGCATCGTGCTGACATGTGACAAATTCTAGTCCTCATGGCAGACCCGAACTGGAACAGAGGCTTCTACTATGAGGGTGTACCCCCTCATAGCGGGATGAAGCTGGCGAGGCGTGAGTTTTCGGCGTGATCATCTTTCTTGCACGGTATCACACGGATGCCTACTGATATGCATGCTCATCACTGCAGAAATCGCCACGATCACATATCGCTCGGGCCCAGAGTGGGAGCAGCGTTTCGGCAGACAGATGATCTCCGAGCAAGAAGCGCAACTCGACGCAGAAGGCAATCCTGGCGTACCAAGGCTCAGTCCCGATTTCTTGATTGAGACGTATCTGGACCATCAGGCGAGTCCTCAACTCCATAACATGAGCGATTGTCGACGCTGACATACTTCCCCGGTCGACGTACAGGGCGAGCGATTCTGTTTGACATACGACGCAAACTCCATGATTTACCTGTCCAAAGCTATGGATCTGTTCGACATGACTGCGCCAGCTCTGCACTCGCTGGCAAAACGCTTCAACGCAGCGTACCCCGACCTGCCGCCTTTCCCATATCCGACCGACCCAGCGAGCGTCTCATGCTGCGCCCCTCGGCCCGACAACGGCACTACGGACGGCGTCAGCGACGGGGAGAAGACGAGTATCAAGAAGAGCAAGACGGAGCGATTCATCCCCACGTCCAAATCACCGCATCTGCCCGAATTGGCTCAGGGGCTGAAACGCCTCTCGAACATCCCGGCCCTAGTCCTGGGCGTCCAGTCAGACGTCCTCTTCCCCGTCGAACAGCAGAGGGAGTTGGCGGATGCACTCAAGTTGGCCGGTAATCAGGCTGTCACCTATTACGAATTGGGCGGTGTGTGGGGTCACGATACGTTCTTGTTGGATGTTCAGAATGTCGGAGGAGCTATCAGGGGGTTCTTACACTAGTTACACGGGCGCACAGTCTTCGATCCAGGCTTTGGAGTGCTAGTTGCTCGTAACGAACGTAGCGAATGAAGCAGTGTTGTCACGACGATCAGCAACTCCAGTCGAACCGAAGAGACAGGTAGAGCCTACAGAGATAGGTATTCGATGCATAACAGATGTAAATATACAAGACCGCCGATAATCTAAACATGTTCTTCACATGAAAAAGGATATACTTACTACCTACCACATACATGATGACGTCGCACATCCAACTAATCTTCGCACGCTTAGGCACCATTGAGGGAGCCGACGCCACTGTCCTCTCCTCCAAGTAAGCTACGAGGAAAGATCAGTATGGGCGATCATCACAATACGACCAACAGATGAGCGGACGCAACTCACGCAAACTCCTTCATCAATGAGCACTCGCCGCCTTTCTCTAGGTCGATACTGTAAGCCTGGAACAAGCCGTCTGACGAGATGACCATGATTTGGGGTACGGTCCTGGTGAGGGCAGGCATTGGTCAATTCTTGACAGGAGCGTGTAAACACGCGAAGAGATGAGTCGACTCACGGGCTCATGGCGACTACAGTACGCCCGTTCCCACTTCGTAATTTGATATGAGCGAAATCCCTCTGCGGCTCCCACATCTCCGACACGCTTCGAGGGAGATAACCTCCCACGCCGCCCACAAGAGATTTGCCAAGATGGTACGACCGTCTCTTCAGCGACGATGAAGCCGAGTGCGCCTGAGCTTGACTGGCAAGTTGAGCTGCTCCCAAGGGCGGCGAGGATGTGGAGGGCGCTTCGGACGGCGTGGGACTTCTTGCTCCTCCTATATCTCCCTCGTCCCCGCTTGGCAGCCCTGATATCTCCGATCCGCCGCCAGCGTCCCCTTTGCCCGCCAGTCGGTACACATGTATAGTGGACGAATCGGAAGACACGGCCAACAGGCTGCTCATCAAGTTGAAGTTGATGCTGAATATCCTCGCGCTCTGAGACCCTCTCCTAAACTGCCATAACTTCTTTGCGTCCGGCACACTGAAGACCCGCACCACCGTCCCCTTGTCAGACGCGGTAGCAAGCATTGTCCCAGTCGAATTGAGTGCGAGCGCAGCGACAGGAGTCTTGTGTGCCTGTATCACATTAAGTGCTGAGAGCGTAATGGTGTCGAACAGCAGGACGTCGCCAGTTGTCGGTGCTGGCGGTGCAGCGGGGACGGCGGTAGACGAGAGCGGCTGAGAAGAGGCAGATGGTGCCGGAGAAGGGTAGGCAAGGTACGAGTGCTCGGACGAGGATGAGAGTGCGCACACGGCTGCGTCGCATAAATTGTCAACTACTCGCTTATCTCGTAGATCTACGGGCATGCCGCGCAATTCAAAACTCACCATTCGGATTCGGCCCAGTCTCAATAGTATGCAACAGCTTCATCGTCGAGATATCATAGATGTAGATCTCGTTCTTGAGCACAACGATAAGACGTTTCCGATTCATCTTGACCGCCAAGACCGAGGACGGGAACAGGAGTTCGCAGATGGTTGATTGGCGCTGCGGCGCAGACGAACACGAGATCAGCTGAAGCGCTGTTGGTGTGTACATTGGGCAGAGATGAAGCTGCACGACTCACCTTTGTGTTGACTATCTGCAATTTGCGCGGGCTGTTATTGGGCTGGTTCTCTGCGGTCCCTACGAGGGCGACTAGAGAGGTGCAGAATAGCATCTCGACGATGCCGGTCGCGCCTTGATCATCTAGATAACGACGTGTCAGTGCAGGTACTGGCGGAGATACCCTTCGCGAATAAAGTTCTCCTCTCAGCACAGCGAGCTACAGGTCGACCAGCACAAGCACACGCCGAGAGCGTCATGGGAATGACGGATGATGGTATACTCTTGCCATGGACTCACTCTTGGAATGCACCTTGCCGAAAGGATCGCAATTGAGGATAGTATATCCCTTCTTATGTCCAACGGCAATGCACGAGAAGTCCTGATTGAAATTGCAGCTCTAAACCGAACGTTCCCCATAGCGAGGATCAGCGAGGGTCAGAACAAGCAAGTCGTGGTTGTGAAGCGACTCGGCGACTCAAGCAGGAACGTGATGATTGACCTCGAAGGACATGACTACGCACCAATAGCTCTGGATGACGTTTGTTCGGCTTTGACATAATGTTCTGATCGAACCCTGCGCTAAGCTTGAGGCCGTTGATGTCTGCGTGTGTTGTACTGGATGCCCTGGCAGACGATGCAAGCTAGGATTGGTAGACTGCGTTCAATGTATGATTAGATAGGCGAAGAGGGAAGACGTTGAAACGAGATGATCGTGTCACACCTGGACAAGCGCTTGCCGACTGAAACCGGTAAATGGTAAATGCGGTAACTTCCACTCTCCACACTGCTTTTCCACTTACACCTTGTCACCGTTGCAGAGCTGCTTTGCACATGATACATGAACCCACTGTCTACTTGCCGCTGCGTCGACCAAGACTACTTGCTGTTCCCCTCAATTTTCTACAAATTGCTTTGGCTTGGCATTCCACCGTATACAGCGAAACAAGCGTTCGGTACAGTGCAAATGAGAATTGTAACCGATGCCATATGTGAACTCCTCCATGATACATCGTTCTACGTTGGTCCACACACATCTTCACCCAGTGGGAACAGACCCATTGTGGATCTTGACGACTTATGACACCTCCGCAAAGGCGTCCGTCGCAGGGGCAAGCACTTTCTGGAAACTCTCCCTCTCTATCCACTCGCTCCAGAATGTGCGTATCTTGGGACCAAATTTGTAGCCTCCCAGGAAAGGCTCGAGCGTGTCGAGCGCAGAGCCGTCCGGTTTGGCTCCAGAAATGGAGACGATGCGCGTCAGCCACGAAATGACGTGCAGATCCGCAAGAGACTAGATGTGGAAAGTCAATACGTTGTGTCGAAGTGAACTATTGACAACTCACAAGCTGATCGCCCAAAGCGAATGGTCCCTTGAGCATCTCTTCAATCGACGTGAACACCTCTGGTAAAGCCTGCGTCCACGTCTTCGAGCTGACTTCGTAGAAGACGTTCTCCCTCTCCTCGCCTGCTTGTCGATCGTAGATTTCCCACAAAGGCTCATTCGACTTGATCTTGTCCTCGAGGAAGCTGACAATGCGCTGTTCGTACGTCTGCTGCCCTTCTTTCGGGGCGACGGCAGACTCGGAGACCGTCTGCTTGGCTTCCGTCAAGTACTGCTTCAGAGCGGAACGACGCTCGCTTAAAGCTTTGCCTGGTCCAGACGAAGCCTTCCTGCTCAGTTCCTCCGCGTCTCGAGCGGCTAGCGCAAGGAAGTTGGGATCGACTGTGGGCTTGTGGATGAGGCTGATCAAGGTATCCGAGGTGGATTTTCCTGTAGTTGGCGTGAGCGCCGAACGATCGCGCACATCGTGATAACACTGACCTTCGATAGTAGCTGGGGCTAGCGTGGGGGCAGGCTTGTCCGACTTCGTGTGGGAAGTATGGGAGCTCCTCGCCTGGTCGAGAAAGTCGCATATGGTCTAGTCAAGGAGGATTGGTTAGCTACTGCTGCATATGCCAATTTTATGAAGGTGATAGGCCCTGTCTGCACGCACAATAGTGTCCCTCAACGAGCGATAGCGCGTGGCCACATCGGTGCCGGTGGTCTCGAGGGTAGGTACAACCAGAGTGGGGATCGTGCCTGGAGTCTGATCAGCTGATTATTTTCACTGTTTTCGACTTGACCAACCGTTCATGTTGATTCTGAACACATATAGATATCAGCTACGAGACAAGACCTATGAGCCGCTCATTACCACTCACTTCAAGTAGGAAGGGGCAAAGTTCTGTGCGAGTGAAAATATCAGCTATGTCTGACTGAGTACACGGACGCTACGTGTCTGTCTCGTAAACATACCTCTCCCTTGGCTGAGTGAAGGCGGACATCAGCTATCACGAAGGCGGCACAAGTATAGACTTCAAACTCACTGATATTGACATTCTTGATCACGTACTCGTCCTCTCCATAGCCCTTCTCGTGCAAGCAGAGACGAGGCACGGTGGACCAGACGGATGTCGGCCAGCTGTGAGAAAAAGACGTGTGTGAGCCAATTATGCCAATGTTGTTGCCGCTGGAGTACGTACACGTATAGGATAGCTCGTGGGTACTCTTGGGTGCTCATGATTGCTGTGTCTGTGTCGTCTTTTGCAATTTGCTCAGAGTTGTGGGTGGGAAAAGTGAAAGAGACGGAATATGCTCGAGTTGGAATTGCACGGTTGGCTGATCGCGACAGACTGATCACTGTAAGATAGTAAACACGTTGATGGAAGAGAAGAACGAGAGGATGAAATGCAATATGAGGATGACGGGACGGACAACAAGGATGAGAAGAAGCCAAGTAGCTGAGATACACTAGAACAGAATTGGTCACTCTGGTTATGTCAACAGAATGAGCCAGTATCGCAACTAGACCGCTAATTGGCATCTGCTTCCGGCGCTACCCTCTGGTGATGTCTCTCTCTAGAGTGAGCGTTCTTTGGCTCGGCGTAGCAGCAACCATTTGATCCCGCCCTGGTTACAGCACTGATGCATTCCCCCTTTTCCTCACTAACTCCCCTCCTGGCTGCACTACTATAGGCTGGTGCATCGGCGTGCCGGCAGGAGATCCCCCTTTTACCCCACTAATAGCTTAAAAAGGAACTAGGGGCGACGGGGCGCGTTGATGGTCCAATGACGCAATTTCAGGTATTTCAGGTGGCAGTCGGCATCTCGGCTTGCGGTCACATCGACGCATCACGTGCATCATGTGTTGTGACACGGAGTTGTGCAGCTAGTCCGCTGATATCGGCGTTCTCCGCCACCATGCGCTTGCGGCAATGCGATACATTTTCTGATCGGATCCGAGGTCATGTTGAGATAAAAGCTGCTATTGTTGGCAGCTCTGTGTGATTTTCCACTTTGACTCGACAAGCTCGTTTCCTTCAACGGTTCTTTCTCATTAGGGGGCTGTGCGAAGGTCGATCGAAGATCATCCTGTCAAAGGAACAAGCAAGCAAGATCCTCGCTTGCGCCAAAGGGACCGTGAGGCCGATTTGGACACATTCCCTTCCTATCTCTCACGTTCCTTCGCACCTTTGTCGAAACAGGAGCAAAAGCGGTGTGAGCGTCTCACGACACTTAGTTGCTCCAGATAACTGCTCTACTAGACGTCACTAGACTATAAAATCTCCTTCTATTAGCTCGATTTTGCTATATACACTCGCTTGTCCTTGTCAACATGTCGAGCCTCATCCCAATCATCACCACCGCCTACATCCCTCTCACCTCCTTCACCGCCCTCACTTTGTACTTGGCCCTTCACCCTCGGTCACCGGTCAAGAGACTGTTGAAGAAGCAGTCGATTGCTCTCCCTACTCACAATGGCGAAGGACTGGACGGCGAGTGCGACTCGGCCGAAAAAGATCCCTTCGATTGGGACGATCCTGTTGTGCTCGAAGACGGCACGCCGATCGAGCCTGAGAAGTTCTGGGCATTCCAATGGAAGATGAAGGCGGCAAATCTTGCTTTCCTTCTCCCTCCTCTGATCTGCAACGTCCTCTTGCTCGTCTTCACCATCTTGGACAAAACGCTGGAACCCGAGCGCAAGAACAGGGCTATCCTGCTTCCGGCCCTACTGTTGCCTTCACAGCTGGCTACCATCCTGATCAGCTCCTGGCACCTTGGCCAGAGCGACACTCGATCTCATTGGCCAACGACGATACACCTTTCAGTCGACATCTTCACACAATGGCTGGTGCTTGCATTCCTCGCAATCTTGCCCTCCACACCGCTGCCTTCGGCACCATCGGAACTGGTAGCGACATTTATGCGCTCAGACCTCTTCGGCCTCCCGCAGATGACTCCAATCCAGGTTCTCCAGCTTCTGCTGCCCATCCTCTACGTTCCGTCCCTTCTCATCATTCTTTCGATCCGAAGGGGACCCCCTCTCTATCTGCCTCTCACGGCCATCTATCCAGCGAAAATCACCGACGCCGTGCCGTCTGGGACCGATTCATTGGATCCGACCAAACCGAACTTGAGCGGAGAAGTCCAGTGCACCGTTCCGGATTGGCTTTTGTTCAGCTACGCTACGTCAGTGGTGGAAAAGGGATATGCGGCGGAGAGCATGGATGTTTGGGATCTTCCGGTACTACCCCGAACTCTCCGTAAGTTCGCTGACAACGTCGACGCAGTAGTGTCATACTGATATGTCATACAGGGGCACTGCACAACTTCAAGCATATGCGCAAGATCTACGGTAGACTGCAAGGTCGTCTGGGTCGTATGGAAGGATTCAACCTGTTGCTCAAAGTTGGCAAAGCAAACATTGGCCTACTTACGGCTCGTGAGTCATAACTATATTCAGCGAAAGATCACATACTGAAAACCTCTGCTCCCATAGAAATGGTTATCGCTATTGTCACGGCTTTCGGATACTATGTGCCCCACTATCTTCTGCAGTTGTTCATCCTCTACCTCGAAAACGACCCTACGCGGTCAGAGCCTGCATGGGGATGGGTTCTCTGTTTCCTTCTTTTCCTCACCAACGCAGCCATGGAGATCGCCACTGGTGTAACTTGGTCCATCTGCTCAACATACCTCCAAGGAAAGATCAGACTTCAGTTGAACACTTTGCTTTTCAACAAAACACTGATGAAGAAAGATGTTGCTGGGGGTGGCGGTGACAGCAAAGTCGGCAGTGTTGCGGAAGAAGCAGAGAAGGACAAGGGCAGGGACAAGGATGCCGAGGACACAGAGGACGAAACAGAGGTCACATCCAAGACGCAGATCATGGTGGGTTCAATACGCGCGAAGTATACTGACACTCGAATTAGACGCTTTTCACAGTCGACGTCGATCGTGTGACGGAATTCGTCTTCCACAGTACGTATCGCTTTATCAAGTGTGACATGGCCAGGTGCTCACCATTGATCTACAGTATTCGCCGTTGTCGATTCTCCACTCGAAATCTTGGTGTAAGTCACCGTGATGTACAACGAAGTATCTCACTTACAATCGTCATGCAGAGCAAGCGTATTCGTTTACAAGCTCCTCGGCATCTCCGCCATGTACGGTCTTCTCACCGCTGTTTGTGAGTCGCCTTCGTTTTCAAGCTTTGGCATGACCTGACATGTTCACTGCAGTATCGCTGCCTCTCAACCACTTTGCATCCAAGGTTGTTGTTCGCGCCCAAGAGAATCTGATGAAGACCCGTGATCAGCGCACCGCTCTCATGAACGAGATCCTGCAGGGAATCAGGATGCTGAAGTAGGTGTCAATCTCTACCTGACCGGGTTTGTCCTAACGTTTTCGCAGGTTCATGGCATGGGAACGATCATTCGAGTCTCGTATCCGCTCCATTCGAAAGAATGAGCTTAGTTGGCAGGCAAGGAACTACCAGATCGAGGTAGCTTTCAACTGTATCTGGGCCCTCACGCCCGTTTTGGTCACAGTGGTGTCATTCCTGGTGAGTATGGAACCTATTTCAATCGAGCATAGAAACTAATGCGTCTACCAGCACTATACCTTGGTCAGGGGACAGAAACTCACTCCTTCGACTGCGTTCACCGCGGTCGCGGTCTTCGCTGAGCTTCGTTATGCTTTGAATGCGCTGCCCGAAACCTTCATCCAGGCATTGCAAGGTAAGCTGGATTCTGCGATAGGAAACCCTGCCGAGTGCTAATATCGGTGACCAGGCTTCGTTTCGTGCCAACGTATCGAAAAATACTTGGCTCTCGCCGAGGTTCCATCCATCGATGAGAATGACGGCGCGGGTGATATCGTGCTGTCTTCGGCTACATTCACTTGGCCTCGCGACGACTCCTCCGCTCAAGTGACCGAGAATGGTACGCGGTCCACGGCCGCAACCCCGAAAAACGCCTTTACGCTCGCCGATCTGTCTCTGCGCTTCCCGCATGGCAAACTTTCGCTGATCTGTGGTCGACTCGGTCAGTCATTTTGAAGAATCTGTCGGATCACTACTGATGCACAGCTTATCTAGGTTCGGGCAAGTCGTTGCTTCTCAATGGACTTCTCGGAGAAGCCGATCTTCTTACTGGCCATTTGATCTGCCCCCGATCCTCCCCCGACGCGATGAGTGGTCCAGTACAAAAGGTCTCTGAAGACAACTGGCTAGTACCAAACATGGTGGCATACGTACCACAGCAAGCTTGGTTACAGAATGCTTCGATTAAGGATAACATCGTTTTCTCTGCTCCTTGGGACCCTAGACGATACCAACAAGTTCTCGAAGCTTGCTCTTTGACGACAGACCTTGAAATCCTCGAAGATGGTGATCAAACGTGAGTAGTCTTCGCCTTCTCGAGAAGGGCATCGCTGATCGCTGAGATTCCAATAGTGAGATAGGCGAAAAAGGTCTCAACCTGTCTGGCGGGCAGAAAGCTCGAGGTGAGTTCCAGAAGCCTTTGATCGATTTGATGCTGACGAGGAGCAATCAGTATCGCTGGCTCGTGCAGTGTACAGTCGTGCTGGCCTACTTCTCCTCGACGATGGTCAGTCCACTCTCGTGTAGTCTTGCCAGGCCCATACTGAATATCAGCAGTCTTGAGCGCGGTCGATGCTCATACGGCCCACGCCATCATGGCGAACTGCCTACAAGGTCCGATCTTGGAAGGACGTACCGTTTTGCTCGTCTCGCATCACACTGCTTTGGTCTCTCCGGGTGCTGCGTACATTGTCGCTCTTGAAAACGTTGGTAGCTCCGCTATGCCTCCTACACCTATGCTAACAGACTCATAGGGGGACGTCAAATTCTCCGGCACCCGTGACGACTTCGTCGCCTCAGGCCTCATGGCCAAGCTTGAAGAGGAAGATGTCAAGGCCAAACCTGCTGAATCGGAGCAAAAAGAGGAAAAAACTGTCGAGGAGACTACGTTCAATCCCGCACACAAGAGTGTTGTCAGCCTCAGCGGAGCCGGACAAAGCGCGTCTGAACCTGGATCGGAAACGAGTTCGATTGCGCCGGAAGACGAGATCACTCTCACTAACTCGACAGCTGACCTCAAGTCAAAGCCGCCTCGAAAGCTTATCGAAGATGAAAAACGTGCTAGGGGTCGTATCGCTTGGGCTGTCTGGAAGACCTATTTCTCGGTGAGCGTGGTGAACAGGAACCAACCTTTCAAATAGCTGATTGAGCTTTGTCAGGCTCTCGGAGGACCTGTGTGGTGTAAGCGCTTTCGTATTATCTGCCGTGTAATCCACACTCACTCTTCGCAGGGGCACTGTTCATCTTCGGCTTGGCTGCAGCCGCCATCACGCCACTAGCAGAGAAAGGCTGGCTTGAGTGAGTGACTCCGTCGAAGCCAAGTTGCAGCTGCTAACACAGGTATATCCAGGTATTGGACTGGTTCGAGTCTGTCGGCAGCGCAAGGCGGACATACCACTCGGTACTTCGTGTATGGTTACGCGATTATCACGCTTGTGGGCGTTTTCGTCTCGAACATTCAATACGCGGTTATCTACTACGGCTCTCTCCAAGCAAGCAGGAAGCTACATAATTCGATGCTCGAATCCGTCCTCTTCGCCAACTTGAGATTCCACGACACGACCAGTCGAGGTCGGTTGTTGAATCGATTCGGAAAAGACGTTGAAGGCTTGGACTCTAGCACCGCGGACAACTTCGTTAGGAGCGCTGCTTATGCGCTCAACGTGTTTGTCACCGCCATCTCGATCACTTATGTCGGCGGTGTGCCATTCATCATCGCTGGAAGCATAATCTTTGTCATCTACTACCAAGCTGGAAAGATCTATGGTCAAACCTCGCGAGACATGCGTCGTCTTGACTCTGTCACCCGTTCTCCCCTCTACTCGCTGTTCGGCGAGACAGTCAGCGGCGTGGCGGTGATCCGGGCATTCGGCGCTAGTAAGTGACGCCTTTGCACATGACGAGTGGCAGCTGACAACTTCCGCTCAGGCACCATCTCGCTCAAACATATGATGAGGCTTGCTGATACCAATCTACTCTGCTTCGCCTGGTCTTGGTGAGCAATCTCCGTCCAAGCGACCGTCCGATTTATCCGCTGACACTCGCTGCAGGACTGTCAACCGATGGCTGTCCAGTAAGTCTGCGTAGAGACGTTCAAAAACGTAGATTGATCTGATTCCTGAATTCAGCCCGCTTCAACGTCCTGTCCGCGGTCCTGGTCGGCTTCACGGCTGTGGCTATTCTCATCGCCCCTGGGGTCGATGCAGCTATGGCTGGTTTCGCACTCGCCTTCGCCGGCACGATCTGTCGCGATCTGCTCTTCGTCGTTCGACGATTCGTGCAGCTTGAGCAGAGTATGGTCGCTATTGAGCGTCTCAAGGAGTACGTCTTTCCCTTTGAACAGTGACCGCGGAAATGTTGGTTGACACTCGCCTCATAGATTCACCGAGCTCAAACGCGAAGCTGCCGAGTTCATCGAGCCGAGACCAGCAGCATCGTGGCCCGACTCTGGTGAAATTTCGGTGGAAAAGCTTATCATTCGATATGCGGTTGGTACTCTTTTCGTCTGAACCTTTCAAAGCACCGTCCTGACTTCTTCGATTTCCAGCCCGATCTCCCCAACGTGCTTCATGGGATCTCATTCCACGTAGCCCCTCGCGAGAAGATCGGTATCGTGGGAGCTACTGGGTGTGGCAAGTCCACGATGGCTCTCAGTTTCTTCCGATTTGTGGAAGCCACAGCGGGGCGAATCATCATCGATGGCATTGACATCGCCAAGATTGGTCTGACCGATTTGAGGAGTAGAGTAACAATCATTCCTCAAGATCCTACCATCTTATCGGGAACTCTCCGAAGCACTTTGGATGTATTCGACGAGTATGACGATGCCGACATCTACGCGGCATTGAGGCGAGTCCATCTGATCAAGGAGGACGAATATGTGGGCGCGAGTGCCGAGACTCCAGAAGAGGACGAAGAGGGAAGGAACAAGAACGTCTTCAGGGATCTCAATAACCCGGTCAGGTATGTGTTGATTAAGTTTCGCGATAGTCTGGGCTCACTCGAGCTGATCGACGTGCAGCGAGGGAGGTGACAACTTCTCCAGCGGAGAGAAACAACTTATCTGGTGAGCAATGCTGTTTTCCTTGCTGCGCAATACGTGCTGATTCTTCCCTGTCCTGCAGCATGGCCAGAGCCATCTTGAAACGCAACAAAGTGCTGTTCATGGACGAGGCGACGGCGTCTATCGACTGTGAGTCAGCCGACTTGCAATTACTTGCATATACTGATATGCTTGACGCAGACGAGACCGACGAACTGAGTAAGCTGGCATAGTGTGATCGATTTCGTCAATGCTGACAGCTTGCACTAGTCTCGAAGACCATCCGCGAAGAGTTCTCCGAGTCGACTATTATGACCATCGCTCATCGTATCCATACGATCGTGAGTGGTGTCGCTTGAAACCTCTGAGCAGAACTATAACTAATTCATATATTCACAGATTGACTTTGACAAAGTTCTTGGTAAGCGGAAATGTCCCATCTGTATCAAGTGCAGCGTACTAACTTCTCTTCAGTGATGGACCAAGGCCGGATCGCAGAGTATGCCAGCCCAGCTGAGCTCTTGAGGGACCACAAGTCCAAGTTCTACGCCGTACGTTTCTTTAGTGGTACCTCCAGCGTAGTCCTACTAATACCCGCTACTTTGTTAGTTGTGCAAGGCCACTGGTAAGACCGAGTTCAAGAACCTCAAGGATATGGCGATGGATGCGGAAAGGAAACGGAAAGACACCAAGTAGAATAGATTTTACTGTGCATATTGTTCGCGATGCATGTCTATGTGTCCGGCGTTGTTGCGTTGCGCACTAAAGTCTGGAGAGACTAGGTGTCACTTCTGCCGATAACAGCTTGGTAGCCGTTAGGTCAAGAGGGTAGTGGGCGATTCATCGAGATCCATCTTCATGTTCACGTTGAATTCGGTCTCTGATCCAAGCAAGGTTGAACATAGTAGACAATTGCATCTGGGAAAACCGGATCGAACAAGCTACAACTACCACGGGCAACTCTGCTTTACAACCCCAATCACTTCTGCTCCTTCTTAGCCTTCTCGACTTCAGACTGCCAATCGTACTTGGGCGCGTAGCCCAACAGCTCTCGAGCCTTCTTGATACTGATCCCGCCTTCACGGGGATTATCAGTCTCCGGCTCCCACTTGACGTCCGGGAAGACCTTCTTCATCAGTTCGACCGTGGGCGCGCGATGCGTCGAGTCTTCGTTGGCGATGTTGATTACGTGCGTTCCCTTTAGGTCGCATTCGACGGCGAGGCGGAAGGCTTGGGCGCAATCCCGCGCGTCGATGTATGCGAATGCGCTGTAGTTGGCGCGTCAGCTGGTCGCTCCTTGAATTATCTTTCAATGAGAGCGATGGAGAGGAGAGTACCGGGGTAGGGAAAGAGAGAGTGAGAAAGTGAGGAAGAGAGGAGGACTCACTTCCAAGCCCTCTGCCAAGGATCGTCCTGCCAACTCTCGAAATTGGGGTACTGCTCAACACTCATCACATTGCTAAGGCGGATATTGATAATTTTCATCTCGGGATCCCACCGCGTGAACTGGGCCGACATCTTCTCTCCCAACAACTTCGATAATGAGTAGCTTGATTCGGGCATTTCGGCCTCTTCGGTAATTGGCAGTCGGCTGTTGTGGGGCGGGTGCGGATGGAACGGTAGGCCCAGCACTGTCTCGGAGGAAGCCAGCGCGACGTTCTTTATCCCTTGGACGCGACACGCTTCGAGGATGTTGTACGTCTGCATGATGTTGTTGTGGAACACGACGTGGTTCGCCTATTTCCATATCCCCATCAAATCAGTTATGAGCAGGATGACGACGATCAGAGGCCCACTCACAGATCGCGCAGGAGCAGGGATAGCAGCGAGATGGATCACCGCGTCAATACCATTATGGTACCTGTCGTCCATGTCCGTCAAGCACGAGACCACTTGGCCGTAATCCTTCAGATCGGCGTAAATGTATTTAGCGTTGATAGACGCTTCCGACGGAGCAGGGGGCATTTGGTCGACTGTCGGCGGAATGCATCTGATGATCAGCATTGTACTTTTAGTCTATCGCTACCGAGGCCGCACGCACGGTTGTACACGTCCCATCCATGCTCGACCATCTCGCGCACTACCACACGCCCTAACTTGCCAGATCCACCAGTGATGATCACCCGCTTCTTCTTCTCAGGGGCGGGCTTAGAGGGATCCGCCAATCTGCGCTGGGACAAAGCATATTCGGGCGTCCACGATGGGATTTGTGACATTCTGCTTGCTATACTTGTTTGCGTAACGAAAGGACGAGAAAGGAATCAAGGATTCTGGAGCGAGGCGAAGAAAGCCTGGATCAAATCTTGACTTTCTTCTTTTATATATGCGAGAATACGTCCATGTCCCATCACGAGCAGATCCACGGCTCACGGGGCATGTATCACCCGCTCTCCCGCAACGCACGACGCACCACGCATGACGTCCATATAGGTGAGGATAGGGTGACAAACAGACCTCCACTCCGTCCTCAAACTCGATTCCGGCCCGGTGAATCGCCGGAATCTCAATACATATGTGCCTGAGTGGGCCACCATATGGCTCGTTGACTGATAACGGTGAGGCTGATCAGCATGCAACGCTCGGACTTTTGCTGGCACTGTTCGCTCGTGCGCTTAAAACAGCTTCAGCAGCTCTCGCGGAAAGGGAAAATGTTCAGAACCTGCCCCCATAGGACGTTCCGCTGGACGTATTGCACAGTGAAGCCGACGGAGGCACTAACTCAGAGCTAAGGTGATCGTCGAACTAGATCGACCCGGAATTCCACTTGCATATTTCGCGCGTCATGACGATAATAGGCCTAATCTCGTAGCGACTAGTGCAATCTGTCTACATTACAAACAGCTCTGCTGAGGTCAGGCTTTGGGACCGCCAGTACCTCTCAGACTCTACTGATGGTTCCGCATTTATGACCATCAGCGAGCCAGGGCCAATTCGTCGACTGACAGTAGCAAGACGGCACATATTGACTAGCGAGGCGTCATACCAAAGAGCTATGGTGCATCAATTCTCGCTCGAGATGCACCCGGATCCGACACAACCGCACCAGCTCCACCAGCAGGATTTCCTCTGCTCTCTCCACCATTCGGCCCACTGACTGCAGTGTTGCGCGTGAGTATCTCCATGACCTGACCTCGCCCTGTCCGATCTTTGCCTCCTCGGTTTCTTCCACCACGGCCACGACCCTCTCCTGCCGCCGGGGCAGGATGGGCATTTGGGGTGGGGTTGGTGCCTGCACCACCGCCACCACCCTCGCCACCGCGACCTCTACCTCCAGCTCCGCGTCCTTGACCGCTCTTTCCAGGCCCAGCTTTCTCTTTGGGTTCTGCGTTGCTCGGGGCATTACGAGCTGGTGCAGGCGTCGCTTTTCCGGTATTTTGCGCGTTGGGTGTGGCGGCAGCGACAGTTGAGGCTCTATCACCTTGCGCCGGATTTGCGCGAGCTCCACTCTCTGGTATCCGCCCACCAGCGCTCCGATCGCCCCGACCTGCTCCCTTTCCTCCGCCTTCCTTGTCCTTGTCTTTCGGTTGATTCCCATCTCCACCTTCACCTTTGTTACCCTTCTTCTTCCCCCTTCCACCCTTTTTGCCCTTGCCCTCACCGCCTTCAGCACCATCAGCGGGCGTGGGACTCGCAGTCGGACCAATGACGACTTCTCTACCTTTCCCTGCGAGCATGATGGGACCGCTACTGGCTTGTGCGGCTCTCTTGGTCGCAGCTGCCGAGACAGATGCCAATGCGGCTGCGCGTCGAGTCGATTCAGTGGCTGAGGAGGAAGACGCTGCGGCGGCCTTTCCTGCACCTTTTCCGCGCCCTTTGCCAGCTTTCGCATGTGTGCGAAGGTGCTCAAGCAGAGGAGTTGTCGTTGGCTGCGGTGTGGGGCCTAGACTGACGTCAATTCAATCGAGCATACAGGTATCGCATAACATACCTGAGACTTCTAGGACTGGTTTGGTAGCTGGAGCGTTCAAGCTCTCAATAAAAGACAGGTAGTCTGGGTCTGCAATGATGGTCGTTAGCGTCTCGAACCCTTTCGAGGGAATCTTTAGTCATAGTTCACCATCGTTAATAGTCCCTTGTCTAGCGTCGGCTTTGACTTTGGCCTTATACGGCGTCTTCTGGACGGGGGAAAATTCGACGACTGCTTGGTATTCGACGCCTAGAAATGCAGCGTTAATATGAATAGCTCAGACCAGGTGTGCCAGCTCACCAGTTTTCGACCTGAATACATGACCATCGTAGCCACGATGGAACTCGGCTATAGCCTCTGGAGAAGATAGGAGAACGTATGCTCTAGAGTACACTGGATGCGCGTCGTATGTGCTGCGATGAAGTGACTGTCAAATCGAATCGTTTCTCTGCGGTCGAAGCAGCTACGCTGGAACTCACCCATCTCCGGCTCTACCCTTGACGTATCGTTTCCAGAGACATGTCTTCTCGGTGATCCAGGGTTCCACAGACTTCCAGAAGACATCTTCGGGTAGGGTCGGCGGCAATCGTCGAATGACCAGCTTGTTCCTCGCTGCAGTAGAAGAACTGCCTTGGGAAGCCATGTTGACGGTGGTGATGAAGGAGTACGGATAGTGCCAATGTTTGTCGAGCTCGCACCAAGTTTCGCTTTGCTTGGAGGACAAATTGGGCTCAGGAGCCTCCGATGCGAAAAGTTACGGCGCGACTCCCTGCGAGCGATCTCGAGGTTTGGAAAGAGATGAGCTACCCAACAAATCGCTCAAAGACGAATGACAACAAAAGAGTTGCCTCTGCTTCGCACAGAGACGAGGTGCCCCGCATGCATAGAGGGAGAAGATGCATGCCTATTGAACCGGTGATTCGAAATTAGGCGAACAAACGCGACAATGCCCTCGAAGCGCTTGTCGGTTAATGCTTTGTCCGGATGCAAGAGATCTAAAACTACATGCGTACATCTTTGCTCGCCATCGCCTATAAAACGCTTCATCGTAGCATTCCAGCAAGAGACAGGACAGCACCAACGAACAACGACTGACGGCTAAGATGACGGCTCTGCGAACCCTTGGACCTGCACTGCGTACAGCCCGCTCAAGCCGCAATGGTCTGTGGCACGCAACACGGCGAATGGCGTCGAGTGAGTGGAATATCGTACCTTCTTGACAGAATCCCTCGGCGATCTTCAGACGCCACTTGTAGCTGACCCAGGTCCCCTCGCAGACTTTGCCAAATATGATTGGGAGGTGGGTCAGCAGCCAAGTAGCATGTTCGCTAGAGCTCATCACGATGTCTGCGATGTTAACAGGATCCACTGGACATGACATCACTTCTCACTGAAGAGGAGCAAGCGATCCAGTGCGTCGCATGTTTCAGTCCATCTGATAGATACTGATACCTACCGTCCGCAGCGAGACCGCGAAATCTTATGCCCAGGAAAAGCTCTTACCGCGGGTCATCAGCGCTTATCGAACAGTGAGTACCGATGCCTACCTAATTCAGACGAAGCTGATGCAGCGATGGAACTATATCTAGGAGGACTTCGATCCCGCAATCATGCGGGAGATGGGCGAGCTTGGTCTTCTCGGCGCAACTATCGAAGGGTATGGCTGTGCAGGAGTATCCAGTGTTTCCTATGGATTGATTGCGCGAGAGGTGGAGAGGTGAGTCGTAGTCTGCAATAGTGTAAAGCATGCTAACGGTGATTCGCAGGATCGACTCGGGTTATCGGTCAGCCATGAGTGTGCAATCATCATGTGAGCGATTATGTACCCGCTTCTGGACGCAGCTGACGATCATCAGTGGTCATGCATCCGATCAACGAGTTTGGTAGTGAGGAGCAGAAGGAGAAGTATTTGCCCAGACTAGGTAAGCTACCTATAGTGGACCGTAGCAGCACTACTGACAAAGCTACAGCTTCTGGGGAGATGATCGGCTGTTTTGTAAGTGGAACCGCTGCCTGCATACACCACGTACTCATGGAGCTGGGTAGGGTTTGACTGAGCCTAATCACGGATCTGATCCATCTTCAATGGAGACCACCGCAACGAAAACGAAGGATGGATGGGTTCTGAATGGAAGCAAGACGTGGATCTCCAATGCGCCAGTAGCAAACCTGTTCTTGGTCTGGGCACGAGTCGTCGAGAATGGAGAAAAGGGCAAGGTTAAGGGATTTTTGATCGAGAAGGTGAGCACTTATCCCTCAGATTGTCTTGATAAGCTCACTCGCTTCAAGGATACCGAGGGCTTGACCGCGCCTCCGATCAAGAACAAGTTGGCCCTGCGAGCGTCGATCACTGGATCGATCTTCCTTGACAATGTCAAGTTACCTCATGATGCACTATTGCCCAAATCCAGCGGGCTCGGCTCACCATTCTCATGCCTCAACAGCGCTAGATTCGGTATCAGCTGGGGAGTAATGGGAGCGCTGGAAGACTGCATCACTCGCGCTCGAGATTACGCCTTGGAACGGTGAGCCATGGATCGAAGTCGTAGACTAATAACATACTAGGAAGCAATTCAACCGCCCTCTGGCTTCGTTCCAGCTCGTGCAGAAGAAGCTCACTGATGCGTCAACATCGGCAACACTAGGTCTGCTGGGCTCACTGCAACTTGGAAGGCTCAAAGACAAAGGCGCCTGGGCTCCCGATATGGTTTCGATGATGAAGCGGAATAACTGCGGAGAAGCTCTGAAGCACTCGCGAGTACTTCTTGATGTCCTGGGCGGCAACGCGTGTAGTGATGAGTATGTTCACAATATTCGAGCACGGCTGACGAGCAGATACCACATCGGACGGCATGTGGCCAATTTGCAAGTTGCTAATACCTATGAGGGGACACATGTGAGTTCATCCTTCCGTGTTGGACGCAATAGCTGATCTTATGTCCGTAGGATATACACGGTAAGCTCGAGGCGCATCCTGAGTACCGTTTCAAGCCAACTAACTCGTCGCAGCACTCATCCTCGGAAAGGCCATCACTGGCTTGCAGGCATTTGCCAACTAATTTAGCCTCGGATGCGCGTGTCAGTCGTATAGCATTTTGTAACGGTATGGCAGTAGCTGGATGCAATGTGGCTTGGAAATTCATGATACCGCCTGCTTCTGATGCTGCGCCCATCAAACCTATGATAATTCGTCTTCTGGCTTGTACTCTTTCCCGAAGTTGACGGCGAAGTCGTAAATACCCAAAAAGATAGCTCCACCGAATGAGATTGCCGTTGTTCTTGGCACCCAGCCGCGGAACAAAGCCGATGGTCCCTCGTTCCGGAGTATAGCGAGTAATCTGGGCGGGAACGACAGGACTGATGGGGAAGGTTGTCGTGGTGGCGGAACACCATTCACTGTCGCATTTGGACTAGTCGTCGTCTGCGTGTTGACAAATTAGTATATATTACACCGGACTTGCTACACGTGTGACACTTACTCTTGCCTCGAGCATGACACGAGTTTTGACCACATCTAGAGGGGTAGTGACCGCCGCTGCAAAACCCCCAGCCACAGAGCCGCATAGTGCAGCTTCGTACGGTGTCGGTCTTCGTCCGCCGAGGTAATGGCGCGAGAGTAGGGATTTGAAGTATTCGTACAATGGGAACTGGATCGATGTGAAGGGTAGCTGCGAAAGTCATTCATCAGCTAGTCATCCTAAATAAATTGAAGTTAGGAGACAAATGGACCTCTCTGGCGATGGTGATGCCGAAACCACGGTAAAACCCTCTTATCCCCTCCAACCGCATCGTGCTGACAGCAGAGTGCAAACTGCCTTTCCCTGCTCCGTACGCCCCAGTCTGTGTCCGCGACTTGACCACTTCTGTAGGCACTCGGATCAGGCATGAGACCTAGCTCGACAGACTGACTTAGCAACGATGACATGAATCGCGGAAGAAGCGGTGGGAAGTGGACATACATATTCTGCTCCTGATGCAGCGATCATATGTGTGATAGCTGGATTGGAAGCGAAGATCTCATATTGCGGTAATTTCGACTTCAGCGCTTCGTAAGTCACGAAGAATGCCGATGCTGAACACACCGCACAGCGTAAGTACGACTGCTTAGCGAAAACAAAATTGATCAGTATGAGAGCAACTCACCACCGGGCGCACTGCCTATTCCAACACTGCCCACACCGCGATAAACACCCTTGAAGCCGCCCGAATTCCAAAATCCAGCTGAAGACTGTATCCGCGTCTTGACAGTATCCAGGGGAAAGAGGAGGAAATCCACTGCGATACCTGATATTGCGCCAGACTGTCGTCTGAGTCAGCACAAACAACAGCAGCAGCAACAGCGACCCAAATGACAGCTCTCGTGTATTTGATTTTGAGCTGGACACTCACGATCAGCGCCCGCTGGGGGGTCGGTGGAGGTCGAGGCGCGTCGGCGCTGTCGGTATCGGCCATCCTGCTCTTCTATTACACTGGTCGAGTTCGCTGTCAAGACTATTGTCAAGAAACGCATACGCTCATATTGCTCAAAGATATTTCGGCCGGTGATCGAGTGACCTATCTCGACGAGGAGCCCCAGAGACGATACTGAGTCGACAGGTGCCTAATTTCGGGATCGTCGTTAATTATGCGCGCCTATCCGACCGGAAAGGTACCTTGGCTAAACACGCGGTCATTTACGTCGATTATTGATATTGCATTGTTGCAGTTGTATGTTTTGGTTGCCAGTCGTACAGCTACTACTTGATCGTCGCTGTTCATGACCGTCAGCGAAGGTGCCAACCGAAGGTACGGCGAGTAAACCTAATGCTCAGTCATAGCTTCTGGTGATACCTCGCCGAGATATACGAGTCACCATGGCTGAAGACATCGCTGGATCCTCTCGAGGGTTCACCCTGCAGCATCAGCGCAATGTCCTCGAGGTCGACTTTGCTGGAGTCATCACAGCGTCGGCATTCCTCACACTGCAGCCCACGAACCCGTCGCTGCGTACGCTTTATCTCCACGCGTCACCTTTGTTGCAAATCAACAATGTAACGCTCTCGTCTCCTACCTCGACGGAACCGCTCCTTCCAACACCTGCTTCTTTCACCCTTTCGAACCCTTTTCAGCCATTGCCCACAAGGGAGCCACCAATAGATATCAGGTCGCATCCGGAAATCAAGCGAAAAACATGGGCAGCAATGGGCGAGCGGGACGAGGGCGAACTGGCCGTGTCGGTGTCAGGTGGATGGGTCAGACTCGTCGAATCGTCCGTTGTGGATGCGCAAGGTGTACCACAAGTCACCTTTGCACCTATACAAGTGCAAATAGACTACCAGCTTGTCGTTGGGGGCTCAGTCGTGGAAGGGATAGTGTTTCGACGGCCGGGCGATGGAGGAGACGAATACGTGAGCATTTCGAACGGCTGTTCAGGCGCTTGCTAATGTTTTCCAGCAAATACCACATATGTTCCTCTCGCCTACCACGTATGACGCCGCCCGAGTGTGGACTCCGTGTATCGACAGTCTTTGGGAGAGGTGTACGTGGGAACTCGAATTCATTGTTCCGCGATACCTTGAGGGTGGAGAGCCAGGCTACAGCGAAGGAGCATCTCCTGTAACCGTAATAAGCAGCGGAGAGCTCATGGAGCAGGTACGTTGTACAGCTTGACTCTGCTGACAAACCCAGGTCACACATCCTCACGATCCTCACAAAGTGATATTCTACTACCTCCAAACCAATCCGACTTCGGTTCAACATATCTCCTTTGCCGCCGGTCCGTTCGAAATGCACTGCGTGTCGGCTGAAGGCGCTTCCAAAACACTATTGGGGTTCTGTCTTCCCGGCGACGTCGACATGCTCCAACACTCCATCTCATTCTTGCCGCGAGCTATGGCCTTCTACACCGAGATGGGGTCTTATCCCTTCACCGACTTCAAGGTGGTGTTCGTAAACGGTCCGCGCATCGAAGCCTCGACATCAGCAACACTGGCAATCCTCTCGTCGGACCTGCTACATCCGCCCGATGTGATCGAACAAGCAGTGGAGATACGCCAAGTACTGTCGCTCTCCTTGATTCAGCAATGGATTGGTATCAATATCATTCAAAGGACATTGGCCGATACCTGGTTAATTAACGGTTTAGCACTTTACATACAGAACATGTTTCTCCGGCATTTGCTCGGTAACAACGAGTATCGATTCAGGCTGAAGAAGGACATGGATCGATGCGTCCGTCAAGATCAAGGCGCTCAATGGCCACTCTGCGTTCCCAACCTCGTAGATCCGCCGGATGCCGCAACAACTGCTTTCATCAATCTGAAAGCGCCATTGGTTTTACACATCTTGGATCGATACCTTGCGAAAGCTGGAACTTCTCTTGGTCTTTCCGCCGTGATTCCTGGAATCTTCGTCGCCTCTCTGACGGATGAAATAACGGGAAACGCCTTGTCGACACAGTGGTTCTTCAGACGATGTCGAAGAGCAACAGGTATCGATCTTCAGACCTTCCAGGATCAGTGGATTTATGGTAGCGGATGCCCGAGACTTATCATTCGAACTCATTTCATCAAGAAGAAGCTTCTGGTCGAGTTCACTGTCAATCAGGAAACTCCAGCAAATGAGGCGATCAAGCAAATGGGTGAAAAGCAGAGAAAGCTTGCAGGCTGGAAGCGGCCAACACCATTCTTCGAGGTGAGTTGGTCTCGTGCAATACCCGCTGATCATGGCCACAGGGAAGTTTGACTGTGCGAATCCACGAAGCCGATGGAGCGCCTTTCGAACATCTTGTAGACATAAAGACCGCCTCCAAAACATTCCCACTGCCGTTCAACACCAAATACAAACGGACACGCAGGTCTGGCCATATCGCAGCGAGATTCAACAAGATGCAAGATGCCTTGGCGGCAGTGGAGGACAACGACGAAGACGAAGCACGTCTACAAGCCGCAGATCGAGCGGGCGTCTTTGCTTATCCTCCATGGGAAGACGAGGAGGAGCGAAGACGATGGAAAGTTGCCGAGTGGGGAGAAGAGCAGGCTGATCAGATGATGGGCGAAGGAGGCGGTTATGAATGGATCAGAGTGGATCCAGAATGCGAGTGGCTTGCGTCCATCGAGTTCCAGGAGAAGCCGTGGTATTGGATCAGTCAGCTGCAAGGGGACAGGGACGTCATAGCACAACTGGAGGTGAGTCAGGCGCTGAGGAACAACGCTGAGACTTTGCAGGCCATACAGAATATGCGGCTGTACTCGTCTCCGGTCATAGCTAGCGAGCTCGCCCGGACCGTGTTGGTGAAGAACTACTTCTACCGTGTTAGGATGGAAGCGGCGAGGGCATTGGTCGTGGTGAGTCTATTGGATCTTTGACATCCAGCTAGGCGCTGATTGAGGCTTAGTACAACAACTCGGAGTGCGACTATGTTGGCTACTTTCTGGTTTTAAAGCTGTTTCAAACAATCTACTGTCACGCTGCGACCGATCCCGAAGCAGAGGCGATGGACATTGACTGTCGTCCATTGCCAAACGACTTCAACAATTTCGCAGCTTATTTTGTCAAAAAGGTTTGTGTTCTCACAGCTAGAATACCGCTGATTCGCCTTTAGACCCTGATCGCGTCCATGGCGGAGTTGAGAGATCCCGCAACAAGGACTGTCTGGCAGAATGTGCGCAGAACGCTGCTCGAGTTGCTCGTTTCCAATGACAATTCCAATAATGAGGTAAAGGTCTCCTCTCATTCGTACAGACCAGACCTGACGAGATGCTTAGTGGTCTGACTCATATTACCTTGCTGCCGTCATCACCGCCCTAAGCAATGCGTTCACCGCCGGCTCTGGAAATCAAGCTTTACTCAGCGATGCTGAACGGGATGCCGAACAGAGCTTGTTGAAAGATGCGACAGACGCGCTTGATCGCACAATGACCATGGATCGTCTCGTGCCCAGCTATCACAACTTGGTCACCAAGGCTGGCCTGCAGGTAAGTCTCCCTTGCTAAGTTTGTTCACGTGTCCGCGTTGACGAGTTGCTCAGTCCTACATCAAGTCGATATTTGCTGGTCAGCGAACAAACGATGCAAGGCTATTATTGAGCTACACGAGGTGAGCTTGAAACATGAGGCGATCGCTTGAGCTGACGACCATTGGCAGAGAGGGCAACTTTGAGCCAATCAGGATGGTTGCATTCGATGGCTTACTGCTGTGCAAACCTCCGGGGCGAAGTCTTGCGATCGACAAATATCTGCTCGATGTTGTACGAACGGATCACTCGTTATCGATACGGCGACATGTGGCCCGAGGGCTTTCAGAGTCTATCCTGATGACTCTGGCCGTAGGCGAAGTGACCGGATCTGCTCCGCCACCAGGTATCGTCGATGTGACCAACGACACAGAGCAAGCCAGAGAACAGCGCTCAGAAGCTCAAAACAACGCGATTGTGAAGGCTATGCGAAAAGACTTTAGCAAGAAGCTGGATATCAAACAGCTTGTCCAGGACACCTTGGTGTGCGTATCATCTCACGCTTTCTTAACGGTTCATGTGCTGACACACCCGCAGCGAGGGCTTTACCTCGCCTGACGACGAGATCCGATTCGCATTGCTCAAAGTTGCCGAGATCATGGCCAGTAGTACATCTGAGCCCCTTCCTGGCGCCATCATCACCCTGCAGACGCCAACGGTGGAGACGCCAGCGTTGGCCACCCCAAAGATACGCCTCAGTATGGGTAGCGCCGACATACGGCCTGATTCTCAAGGTCAGTCGGTCAAAAGCGAGTAATGGATTGGAGCTGATAGAGAAACTAGGCTATGGGTTCCCAGCAGTTGAAGACCGACAGATTGTTGTTACGCCCACTGTACCGCTGAAGATCTCATTGAGTTCGAATCCGAATGCCCCACCGATCGCAAAGAAGAAGGAGAAAGTGCACAAGTCTCAGAAACGCGGTTTGCCGGACACTGATCTCAAGGCAATCACCATTGCTCTTTCAAAGCTAGTACGTTTAGATTACGTGCCTATGGTACGCCTTCCGCTGATATTGTAAGATCAGGTGGCGAACAAAACGAGCATCTTCTTCCGACAGCCTGTCGATCCCGTACGGGACGGCGCGCAAGAGTGAGTCAGCCGTTAACCGTTGCAATCTGTAGTATCTCACTCGCGTCACAGCTATACCGCGATTATCACCAAACCTATGGATCTGTCCACGATACGCGCCAAACTCGATAGTGGGATGTACGCCAATCGACAAGAGTTTGTGCAGGATATTCGGTTGATCGTCTCCAATTGTTACACATACAACATCGACTCCAGGAGCCCTGTACGTCACGCGGGTGAAGCATTTGAGAAGGTTTTCAATAGCAGTACGTTCTGATAGCTCCTGCAGCGGTGAACATGCCTAATCCAGTTTGTCAAACGCAGTCTGGTCAAAGACGGAGAACACTCTGAGCTCGAGTGCAGCCAACGCCCAAAAGCAGCAAGCGGCTGCACGGACTCCCGCAGCAGTAACACCGTCACTCGCTGCTGCCGTCGACGCCGGTGTGCCCCTGCCCAAAATCAAAGTCAAGGCGCCGAAAACGGTCACTATCGATACGAATGTCGAAAAAGTACCGCCCATGGCCCCACCGCCTTTACCAACGATAAAGAAGATCTCCCTCGGTTCAGCTAGATCGAGTCCCGAGAAGCCACTGCCACCCAAGTTCTCTGCCCCCTCTTCGGACAAGCCTAAAAAACGCAAAGAGCCTGTCAGAGGCGCTAGGAATGAGCTGGACGACTTGCTTGGTGCAGAGATCGATGCGATGGAAAGCGATCGACCGTCGAGCAACGCGCTTGAAGATCTACTGGAGCCTCAGATGCCCCCGCCGAAGAAGATCAAGTTGCCCAATCCCGCCAATAGAAGGTCCCCAGAAAAGACTACGGAACCAAAGGCAAAAGCAGCAGTATCCGCCCCGACTGTATCAGCTTCCGCAGATGTCAAGCCACTCATCAAGAAGATCAAGACGAAGTTACCCAGCGAGGAACGAGCGTCCCCTGCGCCGTCAGTCGTTAGGATTGCCAAGCCCACACCGACGCCTCCACCGCCGTCCTCCAAGCCTCCGAAACCATCTGCCGCGCTGTCGCATATGACCCCACCGTCATCGTCTCTTCCTACTCCTGCTCCCGCCTCGACTATCACGTACTCAGCACGACCGCAACCTCCGCCAGACTTGCCACCCACTGTACAGAATACCAGCGCTATCAAGCCCAAGCGTGCAAAAGCTTTGTTGAACATTCTTATGAAAGAGCCGGCGGCGTTTCTGTATTTACGGCCTGTCGATCCCATCGCGGATGGTTGCCCCACGTAGGTCTTCCTTACGGTAAGAGACACCGAACGATGGCTGACATGTTGCAGGTATCTTGACGAGATCAAACACCCAATGGACTTTGGCACGATGCTCAAGAAGCTGGACGCGAAGAAGTACAAGACTTTGGGTCAATTTGCTCGCGACGTTGAGCTCGTCTTCGCCAAGTGAGTTCGCCCTTGGGCTTTACGTGCTGCGAATGAAGCTGACGTCTGTTGACAGCTGTCGGCAATTTAATCCTCCTGGAGAGATCACAGCGCTAGCAGACGCCGTCGAAGCGGTATACTGGCGCGAATGGCCAAAGGTGGCATCGAGCAAGATGACACAGGACGAGAAGAAGGCCATGATCTCGCTGGTGAATCAGGCGATCAAGAACCCGCTGAGCGAATGGTTCCGTTTTGCCGGTGAGTGAAGTCTCGTGCTTTGGAAGGCAAAGCTGACACGCTCGGTCATTATAGTCGATCCCGTTGCTTTGCAGATTCCGCAATACTTCGATATGTGAGTTATATCAATATTGCAGGACATTGATCGCTAATCCATTATATCGCAGAATTCCACCAGAAGATGCGAGGGATCTGTCACTTGTGAAGTCCAAATTGGACAAGGGCCAATATCAATCCAGTAGACAGATAGACGACGACGTCGAACTCATGTTGGAAAACGCGAGGATGTTCAATGGAGAAGGACCTGTAGTCGATGCGGCCAACGCCCTTGGACGGTGGTGGCAGGCTCAGAGAGCTAGGATTGAATGAGACATGAGGAATGAGTCATGAGCAAGTGACGCTTCATACTTCACATGCATTGTTGTATCAGCATATTGGTGTTAGGCAGTCCGACTTGTCAGTTCGTACACTGACAGTGAAGATGCTGTTTGAACTGACTTGTATTTTGACCGCGTTGGAAGTGACCCACTGCCTGCACCATTTGGTGTGCGTCGATTATAGACATTGTTGCTGTTGGGACAAAATGATCAAAATGCGAAAACATGAATTCATGCCAGATCTTTCAACCGCAGTCAGTTTTGATTCCGTCACATCTCATCATTTCAACGAGCTCGCTATATCATCAGGTTGCATTTCAAGCTCCGTATCGTGACTACTTTTCACTCTGTAACATATTGACACCCGACACTCCTCGTCAGTTTACAATGTCCGCATCAGTCGCATCACCGACGACAGATCCGGCTGGTCCGTCAACTGCAGCAGCGAGTGGATTGCCGCCTTTGGCTGATCTGGTACGGAGAAGTGCGAAGCGGACACGGGTCTTGTATTCACTTGAGGGGACTGGCGTAGACGACGGTTTAGCACGAGCGTGAGTAGTGTATCTTCCTCCTCCCAACCATTGAGATCTTCCAAAGCTAATCGCCGCCGCAGAAACAAGATCAAACTTGCAAGCAAGCTCGCGGCCGAGTACAAGGATGTGCAGACATTACCGCCAGTGTTGCAATCGCAACAAGCTGGCCCAGCGGGTCCGAAACGACCTGCAGCAGGACCAACTGCTGGTGCGGAGCCAGGGATGAAGCTCATTGGCGGTCCTGAAGCATCAACGGCGTGAGTTGCCATATGATGACTACACTTGAATCGATATCTGATGAATGGCACTGGCACTCATATAGGTCGTCTGCATCTGGACCTGCATCTGCTGCCGAGCCGCGTGCACTCGTAAAATTCCGACACCAACAAGGTTACGCAGCGGAAGGCGGTCACTCTGGTTCTCGCTTATCACAAGCTTTGATGAGGAAGAAGGAGGCGAGGGAAGTGAAGCCGGAATACCATCCCCAATGTGCGTTCCTTCATGACGAGCAGCGCATTACAGATATGAGAATACTGACATTTGCGGCTTAGGGAAATTGACAAGAGTCATCTCTGGTCACATGGGCTGGGTCAGAGCAGTGGCTGTCGACCCTGGAAATCAGTGGTTCGCGACTGGTGCGGGAGATCGTGTGGTCAAGGTTAGTCCAGCAGTAAATTGCAGAAGACACATATTGATCGTGGTTGTCAGATCTGGGACTTGGCATCGGGCGAGCTCAAGCTGTCGTTGACTGGTCATATCTCCGTCATTCGAGGCCTGGCAGTATCAGATAGACACCCTTACTTGTTCTCGGCGGCAGAAGACAAGGTGAGTCTTTCCATGTCATAATAGCTTCTGTTGCTGATGACGTTTGGTAGATGGTTAAATGTTGGGATCTGGAGACCAACAAGGTCATCAGACATTACCATGGACACTATTCCGGTGTTTACTCGCTTGCGTAAGTAGTCCGACGTTTTGCATTCGCCACTTCAGCTGACAACAACGCAGCGTACATCCCACCTTGGATGTTCTTGTCACCGCTGGTCGAGACGCCAGTGTGCGAGTAAGTGTGACCTTCTGTATACAAAGAATCGCGCTAAATCGTTTGTAGGTATGGGACATGCGTACTCGAGCGAACATCTTCACCCTCACTGGACACACCAGCACAGTAGCCGATGTCAAGACGCAAGACTCGGATCCTCAGATCATCTCGGGAAGTATGGACAGTACTGTCCGGTGAGTACTAATGCAGTATGTCCATGCACGACAGCTGACATCAGTGCCAGATTATGGGACTTGGCTGCGGGCAAATGCATGACGACACTTACTCACCACAAGAAGTCGGTGCGAGCGCTCGCCATCCATCCCACCGAATACAGCTTTGCCAGTGGTAGTGCGGGCGGTAACAAGTGAGCATCAGTCGTTTCCGGCTTCAAGCCTCTTTCACTGACACTATGTGTTTTAGCATTAAAAAGTGGAAGTGTCCTGAAGGCATTTTCGTGAACAACTTTGTTGGTCATGAGGCGATCATCAACACAATGAGCGTCAACGAGGAGGGAGTCATGTTCTCCGGAGGTGATTCGTACTCGAATGACATCGTCAAGGCGACGCTGACGTTCTTTCTAGCCGACAACGGAACTTTGACAATGTGGGATTACGCGACGGGTCTGCCTTTCCAACATATGAAGGACATTCCTCAGCCCGGTTCCCTCGACGCTGAAGCGGTACGTATCTTACTCAAAAGTATTAAAACCGCGCTGATGCTATCTCACCAGGGCGTGTTCTGCTCCACTTTCGACAAAACGGGTACGAGGCTTATCACGGGAGGAGCGGACAAGACGATCAAGGTGTACTCGGAGCAAGCATAGAGAAGGGCCAAAAAGTCATGACAAGATATGCATTGTATGCACTACTAGAATACTGCCCAGTACCAATCCCTCTAAACGGACAGTTCTGCGGTCTTGACGTTCTTCAAGGCCTCTTCATACGGCTTGAGAGCGGGTGTGACCCAGTCTTTGACGAACCCGTCGACTTGCTCTGGAGCGCGACCGACGAATGTTCTAGGGTCGAGGAGATCGTCCAGCTGCGCCCAGATAGGCTGGAAGTAGTCGTCCTTCTTGACTCGGTCGATGAGGTCGTTCTCGCCTCCTTCCTCCTTGACGACCGCACCAGCCTGGTGAGATAGGACACGGATCTTCTCGTGGCACTCTTGCCTGTCGCCGCCAGCCTTGACAATAGCCATGATGATGTTCTCCGTCGCCATGAACGGGAGTTCTTGGGAGATTCGTCGAGCAATGACACGAGGGTAGACGACTAATCCCTCTGAGATGTTCTGGAGTGTCGTGAGAAGAATGTCGGCAGTGAGGAAAGCCTCGGGAATGGTGACTCGGCGGTTGGCACTGGGTTCAGAAACAACGCATAAGCGCTCTCCTTTGGTTTTGACGGTTGCAAGTATTATTTAAGCTCACCTGTCGTCGAGAGTGCGTTCGAGCCATTGCACAGAGG
This sequence comes from Cryptococcus sp. GC_Crypt_5, assembly GCA_026538355.1. NCBI lineage: Eukaryota > Fungi > Basidiomycota > Tremellomycetes > Tremellales > Cryptococcaceae > Cryptococcus > Cryptococcus sp. GC_Crypt_5. The sequence continues at coordinate 67,115 of JALPBZ010000046.1, forward strand.
AAGTCATCAAGGTGTTTTGGTAGATGACCATGAGGTGACGAGCCAAGGAGCATGCGCGCTCGCATCGCATAGGGTTACGCTGCGTCTGGAGGTCAACGACTGACTGACTGAGAATGTTGACAATTCCACACTCACCTTGTATGCCATGGCGGAACTTCCGATTTGGTCCTTCTCGAAAGGCTCCTCGATCTCCTTCAAGTTGGCCAATAATCGGATATCCGTAGCGATCTTGTGTACTGTGGCGCCGAAGCTGGACAGGGGGCCAAGAACGTCCGCGTCAATCTTTCGAGAGTAGGTTTGGCCAGTGACGGGATAAGCGTAAGGGAAGCCGAACAGCTCCGTCACGCGTTGGTCGAGAGCTTCGACCTTGGCGTGGTCGCCGTCGAACAAGGCCAAGAATGAACCCTGAGTACCGGTTGTTCCCTTGACGCCGCGGAAACCAAGGTCGTTGCGCGCACGCTCGAGATTCCTCAAATCCCACAATAATTCTTGGATCCAGAGTGTGGCTCGCTTGCCGACGGTAGTGAGCTGAGCAGGCTGGAAGTGAGTGAAACCGAGAGTGGGCAGATCGCGGTATTGTTGCGCAAAAGAAGAGAAACGGGAGATGACAGTCGCGAGTTTCGGCAAAAGGATGGAAAGACCTTCACGGAGGAAGATGAGGTCCGCGTTGCTACGAGGGAGTCAGCGTGTCTCATCTGTAGGATGACAATCGACTCACTCTGTCACGTAGCATGAAGTGGCACCGAGGCTGGAGTGGAGTCAGCCTGGATCGTATACTGTAGTAAAAGCAACGCTCACTGGATGATGCCCGCAGCTTCGGGGGCAACGGTACCAAAGGTGTGGACGTGGGCCATGACATCGTCTATCTTTTGGTATAAGCAGCGCACCAACGGGGACGAGCACGACACTCACGCCTTCGCTTCTTCTCCTCCTCAGCCGCGACCTTCATCTGCTCTTCGTCCAGCACGAGGTTGGCGCGCATCTGCTCAATTGCAGCGTCGGAAATGGCGAGACCGAGTTCCTAAGGCAGGCGTTAATTGACAGAAGTGCAGCAGAGTAAGCTACGAACCTTTTCGGCGATGGCGAGGTTGAGCCAAAGCTGTCTCCAGGTCCCGAAACGGGTCTAGATAGATGTCTGGGGTAAGTAACATTGCAAAACAACCAGGTAACACCAAGCGAGCTCACCCCGCTGGAGAACAGCTTGGACATCTCTTTCGATGCATATCGACTGGTACAGAGCGTCAGTCAAGCAGGAAAGGTATCTGATAGTTGCGAGTTGCATGCTCACGAGGAGAGGGGGGTTTGATAGCTGTCCATATTGTGCAGTGTACGACTGTAGCAAGTATACAGACGGTTTGAACCACTTGAACGCTCCTAACTTTTTTTTATCTTTGTGCTCGAGTAGATATGCATACCAATCAAGTGATCGAGATACACTGCGAGGGGATATCTGCACGAAGAATGCCACGTCATAAATCCCCACAATAACAGTACTAACCGGTAACGTCGGGCGATAGCCCGGGTATTCGAAATCATGCGCGGGCCAGAACCACGAGTAACAGATTGTTAGTACCAATGACATTGCCCCACACGGTCATCACTCAGCTACCCTTCTACCAATCTCTCAATCAATCTCACTGTACACGTTGCTTTCATTCCTTTTCGTCATCTCACAAGTCCATCAATAGGTCAGTCAACTGCCCGTCTGCTGTCGCGACGCTGCTAATTCTCCCTCTGCTCTGTCCCCGGGTACAGCTTCATTCTCGTACAATGGTCAAAGCAACTGTCGCCGGAGCTGCTGGTACGTTCAATCCCCAACGTTGATCAATTCTCACCTGTTCCAATTGCAAACGACGATGTTGACGCGTCGCTGACATGGCCTACTCTCATCATCTCAGGTGGTATCGGACAGCCCTTGTCTCTCCTTCTCAAGCTCAACCCCCTCATCACCGAGCTCACCCTCTACGATGTCGTCAACGCCAAGGGTGTGAGTGATCTGTGCGGCCGGAACACCTCCCTTTGTTCCCAGTCTCTGGCCTCACCGCCCTTCGCGATCAAGCCCGCTGACCCGTCCCATATTTTGTTTCTTTCATCAGGTCGCTGCCGATCTTTCTCACATTGCGACTCCCGCTCAGGTCACCGGCTACCTGCCCCCAGACAACGGTGCTGAGCAAGCCCTCAAGGGCGCCGATATCGTCGTCATCCCTGCCGGTGTGCCCAGAAAGCCTGGCATGACCCGCGATGACCTCTTTGTGCGTTGTACCAGCTTTCTCTCCAGTGACCGAGCTGACGTCTGACATTGTCTTCCATAGAAAGTAAGCCGCGCGCAGATCCTCACTGCGCGATTGCTGAACTAACCCGACCTTAGATCAACGCTGGCATTTGCGCGACTCTTGCTCAAGCTATCGCCAATGCCGCTCCCAAAGCTATCATCCTTGTCATCTCCAACCCTGTCAACTCGACTGTTCCCGTCTTCGCCGAGACCTTGAAGAAGGCCGGCGTTTACGACCCCAAGAAGTAGGTCAAATCAGCCTGATACTCGGCTCATACTTGCAGGTTGTTTGGTGTCAGCCACCTCGACGTCGTTCGTGCTGCCACTTTCGTCAGCACTGTCATCGGCAAGCCCGAGGAGGCCCCCAAGTACTCCATTCCCGTCATTGGAGGTCACTCTGGCGCGACGATCGTTCCTCTTCTCAGCCAGAGCAAGCCTGCCATCGTGAGTCTCGTCAGCTGATATCATTTGCTGACTTGCACCAGCCCGCCGAGATCTTGAACGACAAGGAGAAGCGAGATGCTCTTATCAACCGAATTCAATTCGGTGGTGACGAGGTTGTCAAGGCGAAGGGTAAGCATTCTTAATAAAATTCGGCTAACCCCCTACAGACGGTGCTGGCTCTGCGACCCTCTCCATGGCTCAAGGTAAGCTCCAACTATGTAAATGACCGCTGACCATTTACAGCTGGTGCCGAGTTTGCCGACGCCGTTCTGCAAGCCGCTTTTGGCGGCAAGAAGGGCACTATTGTTCAAGCATACGTTGACCTTGGTGCGGAGTCCGGTGGAGAAAACATCAAGAAGGAGATCAGCAGTGATGTCGGCTACTTCTCTGTCAACATTGAGTTGGGCGTGAGTGCGATGTCGCAAATTCTCTGTCCCAGCTGACATTTGTTCGTATAGACCTCTGGTATTGAGAAGATTCTGCCCATCGGTAAGATCGACGAAGCTGAGGAGAGCCTCATCGCTGCTGCCGTCAAGGAGCTCGGCCCCAGCATTGAGAAGGTACGTCATCGGTTTGGATTGTATTCGCGACTTGGAACTGATGATAGTGTCTGTACACAGGGCGCTGCTTTCACCCCGCCTCCTCCCAAGCTCTAGACGTTCAGATTGTAAAAGACCATTGATACGAGATGAGGCTATAGGATTAAGCAGAGTGAGATGTAAACATATGCCACGTTGCGCTTAAATCCTGTACAGCCCGGGCAGGTACGACTTGATCATGATGAGTGTGCTGCGAGATATGCTTGGTCCATTCACTCTTACTGACTGTGATGAAATCGGTGCGGGACTGACAAGACGGAGAGCGACCGTACAGTGGATCCAGGATAGCTCAGGGAGAGGTCTTGCTGTCCGATGAGCACAATCAGCACCTTGTTTCACACTTGATGGAGTTTTAGTCGATCAGTGTGTCTGATCCACGAAAGAGGGTCCTGATATGACGTTTGCTGATTCAACGGAATTGCATTCTGATGGTAATGATGCGCCCCACCTTTAGCTCACCGCACTGACCGAGTGATCCGAACTATACAAGACTCAAAAATGATCAAGAAACGCAAATGCAAGTTGAATCAGTATGGTATTCCACAACGCTCACGTGCACTCAATGAGGAATCTTGACGCCGACCCACTCTGTCCACTAGGTAGCATGGCCACAGACTACAGCAGGATCGACAACGACCTAGCGAAGTGGAGGGATGGACTACGCTCGCAGTCCCACAATGTATCTCAGCTGACAGGATCATGTTACGCACGGATCATCATTCACAGCTTAGCCTTAGCTGGTAAGTGAAACTGCACGACCAGGAACAGCCTTGATTCGGCGCCATAAGAATGATCTTCCCTTTCCCCCTCCTTTGGCCGAGGCGAACGTGCTCTTATCTCTCGAGAGCCACCTCCGAGGTGAGCCGAGGACAAGGAATATATGAGATATATACAGCCCCACCTCGACTCATTCTGGCACTCAGAGTCATCCCACCAACCGCCAACACACCGTTGCTCAGAAACACTCTCTCCTCTCCTCCTGAATATCTATCACACAACCGTCCCTCACCTTCACACACGGCAATCCACTGTGTGTCCGTCTTGGCCTTTGACTCTTTCTCGACTGGTTCCTGGCGAACAAAGTCAAGTCACTCAACATGACCACCACATTCCCTACGCTTGACACTCCCGCTTTTGCACCGAGAACCTCAACACAAGACGACATCACTCCTTCCGTCGACGATGCTCAGCCGCACCCATATCCGTCTTCCAGCATCCACTTCAATGACTCAGACTTCGCCCACATCCCTGGACATACCGACTGCAACACGCCCTGGGGCACGGCTTATTCTGGGTTTGAGCATAATCTTCAAGCGCAAACGACGCTCTGCACCAGCAGCGCACCGTACGGCTTCTTCGGGGACGGGACATACTTCAGTAAGCTCACTAGACGACTTCCGTGCTGACAGATACATAGCCGGGTTAGGCGGTTCGCACCCGTTTGACTATAACGGAATTTCTCATCACCTCAGCCATGCGTCTTCCACCTCATCCCTCGCCTCGTTCGCCTCTTCCAACAACTCCAGCGGTTCTATGATGCAGACTCTCCCGATCGACAATATGACCATATCCGAACCCCTCGGCCAACTTCACTATCACTCTCGTCACTCATCCGACTCGTCGGTGTTCACCTCTAACGATCGTAGAGACCACCAATCAGCCATGCCGGTCATGATGAACACGTGGTCAATGCCTGAGGTAGCTGAGACGGCAGGCGCACAGACATCAACACCCCAGCGTCGCCCATCACTATCGGCGGAACATCCCCCCGCTCGCCTGCATTTCCAGACGAGTAGCCTCAGCAGACTCAGGGGTGTGCCGTATGAACGGAAAAGACGTGATTCGGTATCTGCACAGTGAGTAAACATTCATGCGGCACAGCTAATTTCGCCTATCAGGTCCGAAGGCGGCGACGATGTTGCCACACTCCAGAGTGCTTCAACAACACAAAGCGTTCTACGGTCGGCAACACCGTCTGCCTCCAATTGTGTCGATACCACTCCGTTCCCTTCACAGCATCGGTGAGGGGAATCAGCCATGGATTGACTCTCTTCTAACCTTCATTCGTGCAGCAGAGCCAGCTCGGATGCGTCTCTTGTCCAGAACAGTCTCGGCACTCGACCTATGTTGTCTCGAACACGTCGTAGCACTTCCTTTCTTTCCAGATGGACCAGCCAGGAATCGGGCATCCAGCAAATCAAAGTGGAAGGCTCGGCTGGGGAGCGGGAAGCGACTGTTCGTCGGGACTTGACTGACAGAGCGACAGAGCTCAAAGGCATAAGCAGTGCTGTTAAGCAGGACAAAGCGAGGACGCAGTGGGTCAGGCAATGGTGAGTGGCCAATGCTGACCAAATTGCTGATCGTAATCGTAATCAGGCTCCAGCTCAGCTATGTCCAAGCAGTTGGATACACGGTGCCTCGTCAAGGCCTGTATAATTCGTACACGGTGAGCTGCGCCGAGTATGGTGTCAGGCCAATCAACTCGGCGTCCTTTGGCAAGGCGGTCAGGAATGCTTTCCCTGGCATCAGTACGCGACGATTGGGGGAGAGAGGCAATAGGTGAGTCAGCGCCTGTCCGATGCCTCGCTGACTGCGAAGTAAATACCACTACGTCTCCCTCCGGCCCGCTGTCCAGTTTGAGGCTGAGCGGCTCAACAGGTATGGAGACTCTAGCGGGTATGTTTAGACGGTCTCGAAAGCCATGCTGACAAGAAAGCGCCTGGCATGTGGCCGTAGACGACGGCACGATGGGGTTCCATCGCTCCAGCAATCTTGACGTCAACATGGCCGATGAAGACACGGACATTGGCGAGTACGATGATGATGAGGAGACATGGCGGTGAGTCGACAACAGAGTCACAGAATTGATCGGTCTCATAGTCATGTGCGCAAATCATCGTCTGGATTTGATTTTCGCAATGCGACACAAGCAGAAAGCCTGTGGCGCGAGGGAGCCTTCTCCGCCCAGGACGCGATTGGCTTCGCTACCAAGTTTGCCCGTCGACATATCAATTCGGCCGCGAGGTCTGGTCTTACACAGCTCCTTGACATAGGAGCACTTCCAGTCCCTCGTGTTCCAGGATTGCCCAGTCTGACAGTTGTAGCGGCACATCTGGCCGAGCTCCCTTTGAAAGTTCTACAGTCTTTCTGGATCGCCTTCGGTCGACATCTAGAAACTCTTGCGATCCATGTCGTCAATTGTCAATTCGACCGCTACGAGATGAACGTGAGGTTTCAAGTTGAACCCACAAACTGATTTGACTGCTAGTGCCGAACCTTTTGGGTAACTCTCTCGCCCTCCATGTCCCAAATTTGCGTACATCCCGTGTTGTCGCGATTTATCGATGTTGCCATGGCGAACAGTTATGATGTGAGCAGTGATACGTCGAGCGACGCTGACTCGTGAAGCGACACGTTGGGCTCCTGCTCAGCAAGCTCTCTTTTCCGCTGTCTGCCAGCGACCGCCAAGGCCTTCACAATCTGGCGCACAATCTGGGGTCGATCATGGAGGGAGCATTTCAGGCTTTCCCACAAGATTTCACAACGCCCAAAGTTGAGCTTAGTGCCAGGATGGCTCACTTCTTCAGTGAGTACCTTTGCGACATACACAGCTGACACATAGCACGCTTTCTTGACCTACATAAGCTCACAGCGGCGCTCACGCCAATATTGGCCAATCAAGTACAGCTTCGTGCCATGATTACTACATGGGACAGTCTTGATATGCGAAGTGTGGCGCACGAGTGCGAGCTGGCTTGTGGCTGTCAAGCGGCTATATTGGAAGCAGTACTAGCCAGCTTTCGACAGTGGCTAGTGGAGATGGAAGCGGCTCCGAGCGGAAATAGCGGTGCAGTAGAGAGGCTGGGCAGATGGGTTGACAAGACCTTTAGGAAGGTGCACAAGGATATGCCTGGGAAGAGCATGAACACGTAAGTGTCGTATAGTCGCTCTGCGCTGAGCGACTACACACAGGATGGCCTGCAACGTCTGTTTCATCACGTCTCAAGTCGTACGCGAATTCGTGAGTCAGAATCAAGCGAAATATGCACTGACAATCAGACTCTCAAGAGTGATCCCAACTTTGGCGTTTTCCAGCTCGTCAAAACATTGATCGATGACTGGTTATCGATTATTGCGTTACGCCAAGCAATGTCATCTGCTCAAAGCATGGATGCGGAGCCTCCTAGCGCTTCAGCCGCCACTACAACGGACATCACCGTTCCATCGTCGACTGATATCACCCAAGATCTGGCAACCGCCCTACTCTTTGTGCCCGGCTCTGTTTATCCTTTGCAACGCTATCTCGGCGGGTCCGATACCCCATATCTCAATTCGCCCGCGCTCACGTCGGATGCTGCAACACCACAACTATCGCTGGAAGTACCTGGATCGTATCATCCTCATTTTGGCTATGACATAGTTTAACATACAACATGTACAACATCTTGGAATTACTCGTACAACAATCTATGAAATCAGTTGCCAGCGCGTATCGCGGCGAGTGTGAAGGTACACTTCAGTCTTCCTTCCGCTCAAACTCCAATCACCACTACGGCCTGGTATGAGGTTTGAAATCTGCCATCAGCTACAAATCGGGTGTTATCTCTCACCATATATCTCTGTCCCTCGCGTAAGTTCTCCTGTGCCTTGACCTCCCATGCGTTCAGCATGGCAACTCGGAACGGCTCCTTGATGCCTTGTTGCGCATCCGAGAACCGCACCATGCGAAAGTCGCGGACCGATCGAGGCGGACACAAAGTCTGGCATTAGCGTTATTTTCTTCGGAGACTTACTCGTAGCTCTGCCTCGATTTCCATTTGCTTGTCTTGGACTGCTTGACTCATACGAAGGGAGGCGTGCCGGGCGAGGTGGACAACGTGAGAAGCGCGCAGCTGTCGGACTGCAGCAGACGGATCTTTGGCCATAAGGAGGGAGTCAAAATCGTTATCCACATTATCAGGGCCGTCGCCTGGAATCAGCAAAGTTGCTTGTTGATGCACCCACTGGACGTCGTTCTGGCATCCTCAGCCTGCTGGACGAGCAATGACGCTACGTCTTCCAACCTTTCCATCTGCTTTTGCATGTCATCTTCGAGCCGTGATCTCTCCGCAAGGTATCGCTCCTGCGTTTCAGCGACATATCAAAACGCAGCTACTCACATTCCACTTGTCCTGACGGGACTGTTCTTCCTCCTCATCCCATGGAGCTTCCTTGGTCCCACGATCGCCATTCATGTAAGCGAGGGGAAATACCTTCTCAATGATAATGTCCATAACTGCGATGAGGCCGCCGTCGACTGATAGGCTAGATAAATTGGCGATGAAGGGATGTGGTAATGCCCCTAATCGTCTGTGCCACTTAGCCAGCGAGGTCGAATTTCCAGCAACGACAAGGTGCGAGGTCTCGAAAGCTTTCAAGACTTCTGCACCATCACCAGGTGATTCAAGCTATTGGAGCGTGATCAGCCGGTATCAGGTCAAATGGCTTACCTTGGCACCAGTGATGGCCATTTTGCGCCCTACTGCTATACGCCCCTTGCGAATCGCTCGCATCAGACAATCGTCGATCTGGGCGCGTATTCTGTACCATCCATCGGTCAACTCGAGATAAGCGCGAGGCTCTTGACCCCCTTCGGTCGACCACCTGATTGCGGAGACTACCAGGACCATTGGTGTACTGGGGGAAGAGTCATGCTCTTGTATACGTCGTATGAGTGGTCTCTGTGCTGCTCCGAATTCCCGTTCATACCTGAAATAAGCGTTGTAATGTTTTGATTCTCACCTGTATTTGAGTTGCCGAACCACTTCTCCACAGGTCCATAGTTCATTGAACAACACTGGTTTGGCTTGTATTTGACCTGCAAGCTTCCATAAAATCTGCGCCCAGTGATTCTCAATCCATTGTAAATCTGCAAACTGGCATCCTCCGTCGCGAAAGGTTGAATAAGCTTGGGAAACGCCAAGAACTTGCTCATCATCGGTGACGAATTGGTAGTCTTTCCCGTTGTCGAGGTTGATAACCCAGAGCTCGTCAGGACTCTATATCAGCTTCGTTTCGAGTGCGCCAACTCACATATTGAGCTCTTTCAGCTCCGTCGGCGAGTAGTATTGCGGATGAAGCAGCGCATCCTTCATGTTCTTACGGCCAGGAACAGCTGCAAAGTCAGCAATGCGTTGACTCGACGTACTCACGAGTCAGGTCGAACACGGACTCGTAGTGCGCTGTGCCTTGAGCTTTTGAGCTGGTCGCAGGGGTGGTCGTAGGGGCGGCGGCAGGTGTAACGGCAGGGGTAGCGGCCTTTTTGAAAGGAGTTACGAACGAACGTTTGACTCGTGCTTGGGAAGGGGTCGACCCCAGTCCTATCCGTCTGACGGAAGACGAGGGGGTCTTTATCTGGATAGGTTTGGGGGTACTGAATGTATTTGTTGTGACGGCAAGAGGAGGCCTGGAAGGTGTCACGAAGGCTGACGGGTTCTGCGGTTTCGTAGGTGTGGACAGGGGCATATCCATCTCGCCGAACAGCTGAAGAGCTCTCGCAACACTCTCATTTCGAGGTTTGGGCGCAGGCTTGCCCGAACCCAGCTGGAACCCTGTAGAAGGAGTGGAAGGGAGGACAATTTCGAGCTCATCGAAGATTTTCGCCGCACGGTCAGATGCGGCTTTCGAATAAGTTGGGACAGGAGCACCTTTTCCTGTGGTAAAGGAGCTACTCGTAGGTATATCGAGTCGTGGTTTTTTGCTTTGACGATAGTCACTTTGACTCGAGGAGGGTCCAGCATCGACCTCGTCTTCGTCCCATATCTTCTTGGCCTTCTCCAATGCTGCCGTCGACGGCGGTGCTAGATTCCTGCCTGAACCAGTCGCAAAACCCGAGGCTAGAGACATTGGCAACGGGATATGCGGGCCGTCATCCCATTGCTCGTCTGACTCAGAGTCCTCGGCAGCTGGTGCCGGAAGATCGTCCATGTCTTCATAGTCGTCAAGGTCGTCGGCACCTATACCGGAGAGCAGATCGCCGAGATCTTGAGGCATGATGCAATCGGGTATGGCATCCTGGCCACCGGTATCGGTAAAAGCGGGTGACACAGGATGAGAAAGGTGGACGCTGCCCGGAGTGAGCATTGCTGGCTCGAGTATAGACAAGGATGATCAAGGCAGTGTCGACAGGCTGATTGGTAGCATTTGAGCTGACGTGGAAGAGTGGTTGAAGGTAAGGAGAGAAAGAGGAAAGCCATGTATCAACCCATCCACAGACAGTCGCGTGTGTCTTTTGCTTTTGTTCAATTCGATGACATCGACAACATTGCGTCAACCCATCACCAACATCTATTACGTAAGACACTGCTTTCAACAACATGAGATCTGATTAATTTCGGTTTTGCTCTTGATTTCTGTTATGATTCTCTGAAATTTGTGACTTGTATCAACACTGGCTCACCTCTTCAACAGACAATCAGTCCCCAGTGTATAACATGGGTAAGTGCGCAGTAAGAGGTCTCTTGCTGATTCGATGCAGATCCGCAGCTGAAAATTGGTGTGTGTCACACTAAAGAAGCGAGCTGATGATTTAGGCATCGAAAAATGCGAGAAGTCATGCAAGACCGCCGTTGCCGCATTGAGTGCTAATACACGCCGCCAAGGAGGAACGATACCGCCTGGTCTGGATGATGTGTTCGCTCAACTGCTTAACAACCTGCGACAGACTGTCACATCTCTCGGTCTTGCCGTCAAACCACCCGTGACCGTACCTGCAGCGCTCGACCAACTGGACAAGATTTCCGACCACATTGGCAAATTGATCAGCTGTATTCTCATTGCCCTCGATGGCGAAAGCACTATCATGGCAGGAGAATGGAAGGGAGGAGTGGTAGAAATTGAATGGGAGACGGAAAAGTATCTCGACGCGTTGAAAAGCGGAGGGGATCATCTTGCGCACACCGGCATGGTCTGGGAAGCAATAGACCGGCTGTTGCGAGATCTGCCTAGAGATGAGAAGGGCGCTTTGACGAGAAGACTCAAAGCTCAGCAAGCGCTTGTCAAAGACGCGTGGGAAGAGTTCAAGGAGATCTTAGAAGGAGAGCAAGAGGCGGACGGGTGGGATGAGCTTGGCTTGGACAGTGAACTGTCAGAAGCAGACAGGGTCAGGACCGAGGCAGCAAAACCACTATTCGCACTATATCAGCTGTTATTCGGTATGATACCAAGATATCTTGACGATGTCCAGGATCATGCCATGCTAGGGGAGACAGCGACAAGCTTCGTCGATATCTTCGACTCGGCAGTATCATCAATGCATCCAGAGCAGGACGAGGACGACATCGAAGCCGCCCTGAGCGAGCTGCAGGGGGTGTCATCGAGACTTGTCAATCTGGCTGGCGAAGCAAATTTCACGCGATGGCAAGAGAGATTAGCTGTCGAACAGAAGAAGTGGGGGGAACGGCGCTTAGATCTAGGCAGTTTATCCAAAGCCATTGAGTAACACTGATGAGAAGGGCGTATGCATATGCTAGACGTTTCGTAAATTACTCGTAAATCTCGGAGACGATACCGGTACCGATCGTCTTTCCGCCTTCACGCAAGGTGAAACGAGATCCTGCCTCCAGGGCAATGTCATGAACCAAGTCTCCGATCATCTCCACGTTGTCACCGGGCATGACGAGCTTTTCGTGCGCACCCTCGGTGCCATCGGGGAATGTAAGCTGACAAGTGACATCGGTAGTTCGGATGAAGAGTTGAGGTCGGTAGTTGGCCATGAATGGTGTGTAACGACCACCCTCCTCCTTGGTAAGGATCTATCTGTCAGCGACGTCCTATGCAAAAGCACTCACATAGATCTGAGCCTTGAACTTCTTGACACTCTTGATCGAGCCGGGCTGAACAAGAACTTGACCACGACGGACCTGCTCCCTCTTGATTCCACGAAGCAGAGCACCCATGTTGTCACCAGCCTCGCCTCGCTCGAGCTCCTTGTGGAACATTTCTGGGGGTCAGCTACGAGACCAAATCGGCAAACCTACCAATGCCAGTCAAGATGGTCTTGATGGGTGCACCGAGACCGACGATCTCGACTTCTGAACCCTTTGTGATTGTACCACGCTCGACCTTGCCTGTAACGACGGTTCCTCGTCCGGAGATCGAGAAGACGTCCTCGACGTACATCAAGAAGGGTTTGTCCAAGTCACCTGAAAGTCAGCGGATGTAAAAGCAGTGTTTAACTCACGCGCTGGAACCTCGAGCCACTGGTCGGCCTGGTCCATCAACTCCTGGATCTTGTTGGCTCCACGCTCAGGGTCACGGCCCTCCAGAGCAGCCAAGGCTGTACCCATAACAATGGGAGTGCCCTCGCCATCGTAACCATATGTTCCAAGCAACTCGCGCATCTCCATCTCAACCAGCTCCAACATCTCGGGGTCATCAACCTGGTCCACTTTGTTGATGAAGACAACGAGCTTCTTGATGCCGACTTGACGGGCAAGGAGCAAGTGCTCTCGGGTTTGGGGCATTTGGCCATCTGTTGCGGAGACGACAATGATCGCGCCGTCAAGTTGAGCGGCACCGGTGATCATGTTTTTGATGTAATCGGCGTGGCCAGGGCAGTCGATATGGGCGTAGTGTCTGTTCGCTGTCTCGTATTCGACGTGCGCAGTGCTGATGGTAATACCACGAGCTTTCTCCTCTGGCGCCTTGTCGATTTGGCTGTAGTCCATGAATTTGCCACCTCCTTGTTCCGAGAGGTACTTGGTGATCGCAGCGGTCAAGGTGGTTTTACCGTGATCGACATGACCGATGGTACCAATGTTGAAATGAGGCTTTGATCGGCTGAACTTGCCACCGGCTTCGGCAGCATACGTTCGAACGGCCAAGTGACGAGGAGCGAAGAGAGCGGTCCTGACGCGAGGAGCAGGCAATGCTTTGCTCGCAAAGGTTCGGACCGAGGGCATCGATGGTCCAGCCATAGGGCGGACAGCTGTGACTGATCAGAGCTAGCTTCCTATCGGACACGAATTGCTCACCTCGAGCCTCGACAGTCCTGACGGCGGAAAGAAGGCGCGACTGGACGGGGTTTCTCAACATGTTGCTCTGTTCTGTCCACTCGTTTAAGGTGTGAATAGTCAAAGAAGCAATCACATCTACGACATATTTTTTCCACCGAAACCACGCAGAACGATCGCCTCGGAACGGATTGCTGTTTTGGCGAATATTTTAAATCGGTGGGTGATTTAAGAGTGGAGGAGAGCCAGTCCCACTCACTTCAGACAACAAGGGAGGATTACTCTCATCAGCACAGCACATCCATCTTTTCGTGTCCCACTCATATCTCCCCACAACCCACTACAGAGCAGCCATGCCGACCGAAGACAACACCGCGGAGGTGTATCAAGAGCTCCTCGACTTTGCCTACGGGCTGGCCGAAAAAGTAGGTCAATCAACATATCACAGGGCTGACTGGCGTTCACAGGCGACCGATATGATTCTGTCTGCTTCGGCTACGCGTTGGACCAAGCAGACCGAAGCAGACGAAAAGAAGAATTCGGTGGATGTGAGTACCATGTGAAAGTCTCGCTAATGTCAGCTTGTAACCGAAACCGACCAAGCTGTAGAAGAAATGATCAAGACGGCCATCGCTCAACGATATCCCTCCCACAAGTTGTGAGTGCTGATTGGCAATGCGTACTGATCCTTAGCATCGGCGAGGAATCGTACGAGGCTGGAGATCACTCTGGACTCACCGACGACTTCACGTGGATCGTAGATCCGGTCGATGTAAGCTGTCATTGTAGACCAAGCTGACGTCTAAGGGGACCATGAAGTAAGGTCGCCCATTAGGCACTGCTGACTTCAGTTTCGTGCATTCACAGTGAGTTATACTGCTATGATTTCGCTGACCACAAGTCCTCAAGTCGCTTGCTCAATAGGAATTGCGCACAGATCACGACCTGTGGTAGGGGTTATTGCCATGCCATTCTTCAAGCAGATTGTGAGTCTCCTCACGAAACACGAGCTGACTCCAGTTTTCTGCTCGTCTTGGTGGCGGCGCTTTCCTCAATCGGACTACGCCTCTGCCACTCACTGGCGGTATTCCACAACCATTGACTGAGCTCTCACGTGCAATGATTGGAGCTGAATGTGAGTCGAAATGTTCCCGCAAGCGCTAATATCAGGGGGATCCGACCGCACGTATGCTACATTTGCGAAAAAGGCTGCATCGTTCGTACGCTTAGCTGGGGATCCCAGCAAGGGTGTTGAACGAGGAGTCATGGCTCACGCCTTGAGAAGTGAGTCCTTTTCAAAAAGTGTAGCTGATTGTAGCCACCGGAAGCACCGCGTGCAACGCCGCTGCCATAGCTGCGGGCCATTTGGACATCTACTGGGACGCAGGATGTTACCCTTGGGACGTCACAGTGAGTGCCATTGCTCGTGCTGCGCTGACTCAATTAGGCTGGTGCGATCATTATCAATGAGACTGGCGGCTTCTTCTCTGGCGGCAAAGACGCTTTCCATCGCGGCGATCCGTCGGATAAGCTCCTCATGGGCCGACGTTATATCTTTGTCCGCGCCGTACCACCTACAAAAGTGAGTCTTGTTCGTGGATATCAAGCTGATGGAGTAGGACGAGACCACGGAACAAATCCAGCGACGACTCGTGGCAGAGTTCTATGATGTCGTGGATGAGTGGACTAACGAAGATATGTGACCTGCATTTCGATACATGCATGAATAGATGTTCGCGGCACGGACAGCAACCCGATTCTGCGACCCGCGTTGAAAAGCACTGACCGTTTGCAATCATGTTGATCTTGGGCATTGTGCGAACGTCGCCTTCTCTTGTCACGAACTATAATTACCAAACCAGGCTGGCAGTCGCGGCGTCCTGATGATCATGAGAGGTAATGTTCGAGTCGAAGCAATTATCGGTAACAGCTACATGCCAAACAGAGCTATGCGGGTATCATCTCTCGTACGAATCATATAATACATGACAACTATGTGCTACCGTCGATGAGACCCTACAAATAGTCAGCGACGCCTGAAATCTGTGACGTACCTCAAGATCGCTAGCTGTGATGGGACACTCGAAGCTTGCGCTGCTGCTGATCGTTGGGGCGATCGTCAAGCCGAGAATCTGCCGTCAGCAGTGTTTTATTTGCTAGACCCACCTTTAGTTTCAGGTACAAATCGTAATCAACCGTGATATCGGAAACAGTGCTGCTTGTGATACCACATTTGCCTGCCGTCAGCGATGTCATACTATCAAACTCACTTTCCAAATCCGTGAGGATAGTCAAATCGGGATCTAAAGACAAAGTGTAGCTGCTTGTCAGCGACAATTGGGCACCTTCACTTACTTGAGAACCATAGGGAAGTCGAATGTCGACTCGGTATAACCAACAAAGTCTACGTTGTACAAAGTTCCGCCGCCAAGGGAGTTTGTATCGTTACCTGGGTATTTGAGCGTTGCTGAGATCTCTTTGAAATCCGCGCTGAACCAATTAGGATTGGCGACGCTGAACGTTAGCGATGCCGCTTGATTGAAATCTCACCTGATGCTCAGATTGAAGCTCAGTGTGAGGCCGTCGGTTGTGAGGGTGACAGGACTGGAGCCGAGATTAACACTGTTGAGAGCGACGCTCGGTGGTCGGATGAACTGACGTTAGTCTCTTCCACACGATAAGTAGCTTACCAAGACAATGCTGAGGATAATGCTGATGAGAATGATTAAGCCAATAGTCAAGCAGCAGCAGAATAAACGGAGTGACATTCGACAGCCACCACCCTAGACTGTCAGCTTCGACAAGCAATCAAACTCACTCTTGACCATTGCTTGCCTCTCTCATCCTTGCGCCACATTCTGAGGATACCGGTGCTTCTAGGAGGCGGGCCCATCTCTGCAAAAGACCGGGTAGATTGTCCGAGACCCTGTCGACCGCGTTGCGCTCTCTCCGTATTTTGAGGATATGCCTCATCACCCAGAACTTTCTCGGTGCTGGGATTGACCTGATAGTCGCTTATGGAAGGGTCGGCTGGGTATGAGGGGTAACGCGGCTCTTCTCCGTACGGACTGCCCTGATAAGTGTCATTGTATTGATCGTATTGATCGTGTTGATTGTGTTGATTGTGTTGAGAAGGCTGTTGGGCATGACCGTAACCGTACTGAGAGTTGCGGTTGTAGGAATCATCGTAAGGATCTCCGTACTGATGCGACATTGTGATGGGAGGAGGGACGGATAGTCGTCAGTGAACGAGCGGTGATAGTAGAGGTTGAAGACGACGAAATAACAAAGACAAGCCTTTGTTGAACGCGTCGCAGTTTCAAAGTGCTCGTGCAGTGCAAATGCGGTGTTGGGTTTCAACGAAAATCAAAATTACGTAACCAGCCAGCTTGTTGCGGGGTCCCCGGCACCCCCATCGACCGTCAACATGACAAAAGTCGGTGTCTTCGTCATTTGGAATTGCCTTGAATCGTCTCCGTTCCTGCGGACATCAGCCCGGCCTACAAGCCATGCAGGACATCACATCATGGTTCAAGCAGGCATGTCAAGGTCAGTGTATTCAGATGCCCCCGCTGCGATGAGCCTGCAAACTGAAACGATCTGTGGTAGAGATACCTCCGGGCCGGATGGTCAAGCCTCAACAGCTCGGTATGCTGGAAGCCATGAACGCGATACAAGTAAGCTGGTAGTATAAGCTGATCGCTGACCTCTAGCTCATGGATCCAAAGATGGATACGGGATTGAATCGCCAGCAGGACGCTTCCATGTGCTTCGACCCTGACACCCCTTATTCGCCGGAAGATCTGTGCAAGATCATGGATGAATTGGTGGCATTAGAAGTACGTGCTCATCGTCTAGTCACGCTGATCATCAGATCGCATGGTATTCGGGGGCAACGCTTGTGCAGACCGTCCTTACTTCGCTTCACTACCACAATCCTCAACATCTTGCTGGGCCATCGAGCGGACATCACACAACTCAAGCAGTCTTGAGAGCATACGTTTTGTTGTATTGTAAGACCATTGACCTTGCGTACAAGGAGCTCGCAAAGGGTCATGTGATGGATGGAGAAGATTGCTGGATGGATCACTACGGAATCAGCGTCCACATGGCTGACTCGATCGACGACGTTCTGCTGGTGGTTGACGAGGTATTGGACTGGCTGGATTATTCCAATAGTAAGCTTCCTTGCCTGGCTGAGCTAACATCAGTACCTTTGCGTGACCAGCTATCGGCGCGGCTAGTTGCACGACGTGTGAGTTCTGTTGTGCCGCATGAGCTGATGTGTAGGATTTTCTGCTCTATTTTGACACGACATCGCTGCCTCCAGGGCAAAACGATGTACAAGCGATGCTTGACAGCCTGACCCATATCGAAATCTCGGACGAGCCGTCGTCTCTCACGTGGCCTTTCGCTTCTGACATGACAGCGTATCTTCGTCAGAGTATGCCATTACCAAGTTTCAAGCCTCTGACGAGACAAGAGGGACGCGATCGTTTCGAAGGGATTGTGAGAATGCTCGCAATGGTCGAATCACTCGGGCAAGCAGACATATCTCGGTGGGAGGTGAGACTCAAGCGACAACTAGAGCTGATGACAGGACTTCTTTCGGTCGATCGCTTGGTCACCTGAGCAACCAGCAATCGTCCGCTCTCTGCTTAAGGTGAGTGCTGACCTTCCGCGCTTTGCGCTGACGGCAGTCCAAATTCTCCGCTGAATGCGACCGCCGAAACAATGTCTTGATTCACCACCTCTTTCGAGATGGGGATTCTATGACTTTAGCGGAAGTCCGCGATATTGGTACCAAAAATTCTCTTTTGGGAATCTGGAAGGACCTAGTTGCGGCTGTAAGTCTCACGGCCATATGCAGCAACTGATACAAGAAGTACGCATTTGCAACAGCCACCACCCCACTCCTGAATCGAGCGCGTCAGCGACGCTCGCTCCTCACATTGGCTGCAGCATGGCGTGAGCGGGCCGCTACAGCCCATCACCATGGTTTATCACAAGCCACTCAACGTCTGAACGCGATGCGCCTCAATTGTCTACTTGAAGCAGCTTTGGCAGCCTTTGACTTGGATCTCATCACTACAGCCGAAGAATCTGAGAGCTGGTGGTGGATCCATGCTATCAGCGCAGAGAGTGTGCGAAATACTCTTCCAGAGACCTGGCAGTATCAGTGGGCCAGCATGTGGATCGCTATAAGCGCTGCCATGCAATCGGTGAGTCCGTCGACCTTGTTGCGCTGACATGTGCCTAGCTTTTATCAGTGAGACCGTTGAGCACAACGCAACCTTTGCGATCCCAATTCAGATTACGCCATAAACGTACATTGAAAACTCCGAAATCAGCGAATGTACTAGTCCCAAGTTATGGGGAACGGGCGAGATGTAACGAGACGCAAGCTGAGGTGGGTGTGTCGCCGCGAGAACAGTTGTTCTGATCATCGTCAGCCTATAACAGCCACAACGCATGCGCTTGAGCGCTTCCGTCATGCCCACGGGATTCTGAGTGGGCTGGAGCTGTCGAAGGCCACGTCAACATCGGGTGTTCTGTCCACGTTGCAGCAAAATATCTCCCACAACGTCGATATCCTCACCGAAGTGGGTGTGAATTTTGCATGGACACGGTCCAGCAGAGAACGAAAGGAGAGCCGGTGGATACTATTGTTGTCTGTATAATGCATTCCTATACCCCCTCACTAGGCCCTACGCCCACCTCAAAACCGTCAATTTTGGCTGCACTCCCGGTAACTTCTGCTGGGGTCGGTTCATCGGTCACTTGCCCGTGTTCTTCCGCTTCCCGCCGCTCCTCCCAGATGTTCCCATTCGCTCTTGCTTGAATTCGTGAAGCGATTTCTTCAAACACTTCTCTGCCTTTCAGGTCAATGCCGAGGCCCTCTGCGACCTGCTCCACGGACTTGCTCTTCGCTATCACCTCAGTGGCCTGCTTCTTGGCGCCTTTACTCATATTCGAAATGGGTGCGCCCGACGGTCTGAATTGGGTAAGCAGAAACTTGGTGTTGCCCCACGGATTCTTGGTGTATTTGGCAATGCTGAGGAGCTTCGGTATCACCTGTGTGAGATTGCAGACGGGACCGGTGGGAAGAAATATAGATGGATTGCGCTCAGCTGCGCGCGCGATCATGACAGAATCGGCGCCTGACATGTCAGTAATGATCTGCTTGCAAAACTTACCAGTCTCCGTTCTTATTTTCTCCCAGTTAGACCATCCATCGCTGTCCCCGTTGCATGTTATCGGCAGACTCCTCTGTTTCCCTAATTGTACGATATCACCGAGTCGCTCCCAGAGAGCTCGTTCCGCTGGTCTCATTGCGCGTGTTCGACAGTGCACAGTGAGGTTCCGTATGCCGGTTCTGAGGATGCGTGAGACTAGGTATAATGTTGACGGTTGTTCCGGAAGCAGGCGTATCTTGCAGGATATTGGTAGAGGTATCTTCTCAAGGAGCGCGCGTAATATGTTGAGTAGTATGTCAGGGGTGGATAGCAACGCAGCTCCCATGCCAGAATGTGTTCTGTCATTTAGCTTGTTACAACTGTTGTCACCTACGAAAACGGCTTAGGACAGCCACAGTTGAGATCACTGACGTCAGCTTCCCATCGGCGCACATCGCTTACATTCCTGCTACATCCTGTTGTACCGTCTGGGCAGCTTTAACCGCAAGCTCCGGGTTAGAAGACCCCACCTGGAAGATGACTGAATATCAGTGTGGGTCAACGTCACTCGACTCACGATAAGGCTTCTCTATTGGATGGCAGGAGAATATGGGTCCTTGTCCCTTGTGGTAGGTAATAACGCCCGTATCGGCTATCCTTTCAGCTCTATGCTTATACAAAGACACTCACGGTCCACGGTTCTTTCCGCGCCAATGATCGCTTTATCCACGACCTCGGGCGTCCAGACTAATCCTGCACCATAGTACAGGGACAACAATCGCTAAAGTCAATTTCAGCGAATGCCAGCCCTCGAAGTGTCTGCGATATCTACCATGGGGACTGCTATTGTGTCAGCTATTACCCACAGCTCAGTGCCAAGCTCAACTTACGACTACCGGTCCGCACCATGGGTGCCAGTACCAGCTTTTCGCGATAGTCCAGTTCTCGATCATAAGTCTTCACATGTTCTACAGGCAGAGCCATCTCCTCAGCAACCAGTCGTGCTTCGTCCAGTGGATCGATATCTGAAACCAGCACGGGCGCAATTTGGTCATCGCATGGTTTCAATCGCTTGGCACTAGGCTCGTCAACGGAAGGGGATGGGCTTCTTGCCGTTGCTACGGGCATGATGCTGTAATGTCGTGCTCTGAGGCAAATGTTACGATTCAGTCGGTGCACGAGGGTTGAGGCAAAGGACATGAGCAGACAGCTAGCTAGAGACCATCAGATGATAGACGAACAACGATCATGTCTAAACAAATCTCGAAACACTGAAATGACAGACGGTGGCAAAGGAAAACATGCATCACGTGACATCTTCGCCAATGACACAGGGAGGACCAACGTGAAAACTATGCAATGCGCTGAAACGTTGATGATCAGCACCACTGTCGTGGAAGATGCCCTCGAGCCATGGACACTCACGTATGCCCCATAGTCCTTGTCCGGATCGTATACCTGCCAATAACGTTAGCATTCGTTCTGGTAATCAGTTCGATACGTACCTCCCATCTTGACGCAGGAAAGATCTACGCGCAAATGGGTCAGCATCTCGCCCGACATAGCGAGTCTACAAGCTTACATGCTTGTACCGATTATACCATGATCTTTCCACAACTTTGCCGGCATGAGACTAGACTCGTCAGCTATCGCTCGCTCGCTGTACCCACTTCATCCTTCTCCACGGTAGCATCTTGGATCATGCGAACGTCATCGTGAACGTCGAAATTGAACAGCGGTCCCGACTTTCCACGAGCCTTATTTATTATGAAGTCGTAAAACGTGTAATGCTAGCTGTCAGCGAGGTTCGTCTGCATGGACATACGTGTGGTATTATCAGATCCTCCTGAGAGCAGAAGATCAGCACTCGGCGTAACCGCAAGGGAACATAGCAGTCACCCACCTTGATATACATCAAATTCTCAACACTCGTCCCACGGAGCTCTGGGAACTGCGCGCGACATTTGCCCAGGAAAGTTGCGACATCGTCGCCTTTCTTGCACTGGGACTTATCAGTCGCTTCCTACAGAGATGCCAGCACTCACCTCTACAGTCTTTCGATGACCACTGCCATCCCAAAAGGAGTAGGTGATTTCGATATCCTCGGTCTTTGTCCGCTCCTGCTGCGCAAGCCATTCTTTCCGCAAATGTTCACGAGCAACCCGTTCCTGCTCCTCACGTTCTCGGTCAGGTAAGAACGAGGTATCCACAGAAGGATTCTTGTTGAACCTCTTCTTCGTCCCCTGCTCCTCTGCAAGAATGCGTCGTTAATAGAAGCGCGAGCCGGCGCGTTCAACTCACCCTCGTCCTGATCGCGGGACCGCTTGTCACCTGTAGAGGCGTCGTCCTCCTCTTCATCCGCGAATGACAGCTTTAACTTTTCCTTCTTCTTAGCCTTTTTCAGCTTTGGTGCAGCGTTCCTGCGACCGGGTCAGTAGCTAGAAGCCTTAGCGAGTCGAACCACTCACGATTTGTCTGCTGCAATCTGCGCTGCAAGTTGCCGTTGTTGTTCTATCAAATCGTCCTTAGTCTTCTGGAAATCCGAAAGGGTGACCAGACCGATTGTAGATTTTGTCAATCGCTCATCCAAATTCTCGGTGATGCCAATGAATCGGTCTGCTGTATGATCTTTTTGCGAATCCTGTAGGTTTCGGCTTAAGCGTTGATCTTCCTCGACTTGTCTCTGCCAGCATACCTTAAGCAGAGCGTCCTTCTGCCGTTGGTGCTCGGCCTACACCACTTGAGAACAAGTAAGCTGACTGCACCAGAGTGAGCAAGGATGCGGCATCACTCACCGCCTCCTTTTCCCGCTGCTTGACGAGCATAAGGCCCCTTCGGCTCTCTTCTGGTGGACCGGACATGTTTAATACCTGACTTGATGATGGAAGGTGTGCAACGTCTTAGTGATAGGTGACTTGACTAGACTGACTGGTAGATGACAACAACGGACATTCTCCCGAGTCACGTGACGCTGGCGCTGGTTGCTCTGCACTCTGGATAAAAAGAATAAAAAAGGGAAAATAATTAAAATAATTCTCTCTCACTGACGCGCAAAGGTGATGGACTGGATGAAATGGATGGATGGTTGCTGCTGTTGTGTTCAGTTCTCGTTTTCTCCTTCCACTCCAACCTCTCCATCTTCATCGTTCTCTGTCGACTTCTCTCTTCCCGCTCTTCGCACCCCCTCCTCGTACAACACTCGAGAACAATCGCCCAAAATGGCTGAGAACCAGGCTACTTTCAAGATGGTCTTGTGTGGTGACGGTGGTACCGTAAGTCTAGTTCAACCTGTTTTCCCTTTCCTTCAAACATGCTGCTCGCCGCCGATTGCTGACTGTCTTCCAGGGTGCGTAGCAGAGACAGACTGATACGAGGCAGCTATACTAACCCTTCTATTTCATCTCGTGTGGTTTAGGCAAGGTGGGTCGTTCTATCTTCGTCGCTTCGTGACATTGCTGACCATACATTCGCGATATAGACCACCTTTGTCAAGCGTCACTTGACTGGTCAGTCAACATCCTCACACATCTCGGTAGAGTCACTGACATAATCACTATCAGGTGAATTCGAGAAGAAGTACATTGGTGAGGATGCAGCCTTCCGATCGGTGCGAGATGGACTGCTGATGCTTTGTATAGCTACCCTCGGTGTCGAAGTTCACCCTCTTACTTTCCACACCAACTTCGGTACCATCTGCTTCAACGTCTGGGACACCGCCGGCCAGGAGAAGTTCGGAGGTCTTCGTGATGGATACTACATTCAGGGACAGTGTGGAATCATCATGTTCGACGTCACATCGCGAATCACCTACAAGAACGTCCCCAACTGGCACCGTGATCTCGAGCGTGTATGCGAGAACATCCCTATCGTTCTCTGCGGTAACAAAGTCGATGTCAAGGTCAGTGGCGACGGGCTATCCAGGAAGTTTAGCTGACAGTGTCCCCGCAGGAGAGGAAAGTCAAGACCGGTAACGTTACTTTCCACCGCAAAAGTGTGTACCATGCCCTGCCGCCTTGATCTATCGGATATTTGCTTACTCTTCGCAGAGAACCTCCAATACTTCGAGATCTCGGCCAAGTCGAACGTGCGTATGACCGATAGCCCGTCGCGTTCCTGCACTGACCATCTATGTAGTACAACTTCGAGAAGCCTTTCCTGTGGCTCGCACGCAAGTTGGTCGGGTAAGCGAATCTAAGCAGTCGTGCCAAGCTGGTTGGTATTGACAACATTATAGTAACCAATCTCTCGAGTTTGTTGCTGCCCCTGCATTGGCGCCTCCTGAAGTTCAAGTCGACCAAGCGCTTATTGCCAAGTACGAGGAGGAGCTCAGGCAAGCTGCCGCTGCACCTCTTCCCGACGAGGTACGATAGCTTGGTCTTGCATTTACTTCAGCGCTGACATTCAATCAAATAGGACGACGCCGACCTGTAGACGGTGATGACCGTGTGACTTTTCATTTACGAAGGACATGTGGCGACGACCGTAGATGTACATGAATGCTATCATGTCCGCTTCTTGCGCCTAACCCGTTTCTCATGTCGAGGATTCGCTTTTCCGGTAGAATCTCACTATCGGCAAGAACCAAGTCACATCTAATCATTTGATACTCACCGTCGGTTCTGGTCGACACCTGCAAAGAGGTCTGCGGCACAACCGTTGCCAAAGGCGTAACGGACTACCTTGTTTGCGGAATTTGCCCTTCGACCTTTGCCCTGCGATCGTTATTGGCGCATGCGAGAGATCCAAGGGCGAATGAACCTCATTGACTTCTTTCTTCCACATCCCTCTCTTCTTATCTATTTACGACACCTCTTGCTCATCCTGCCTTGCATCTGCTCTCAGCGCTATGTATACCGCAGGAACGATCAATGCCCAACAGTTCTCCCTTTTTCTTTACGAGGAGCCACCAGTGTTTCATCCACGATAGGTGGCTTCGTCATACGGCCAGAATGGGTTGCGTGCGCATCGCTATTCGCACTGACTGCTTCGGTCATGGAGGACATTGCCGCTTGCGACACTCTTTGACGGGGTTCATAGATACTTCAGAAGCGCGTTGTCCTGGCAGCTTGTCGAGAAGACTTGTGTTACGGGAACGCTGAAGCTGACACTGGTACTGCAGATCTGTAACACTATTTCCAATACCCGTGCTGCTACAGGCGTATATGGCGATTTGCACTCGATCGTCCGGAAGCGGCTGAGCGTTGGTTTGTTGAAAAAGGCTGCTCAATGTTGACAGAAGGACGGATGAGGTTTAACCTGCTTCACAATGACAAGACTCTGGTTTCCTGCATATTTATCGTTCGCTGCGCGTATCTGTTCCGTTCCCATCGTCAACCTCTCTTTCCTTTGATGACGAAGCACTATGCCGCGTGACGTTCACCTCTAACGTCAACACCCGGCCAATATGTCATGCCACTGACTCAAGCTGGGATGGGGTGGACATGAGCACACGGTCTGTCAGTGTGGATGTCTGCATTGCTCAACGAGTGAGCGAGTGTCCGTTCAACTGACTTTTCAGGACGCCTTCGTACCAGACGCACAAAACTACAGCAAGTACTCATGCAGATAGCAACATGTGCGACGCTCGTCCTCAGCGTAAAGCTATCTGAGCTAGATAATTAGATAGCTTTGGAGCATTTTCTCTATCGAGATAGAACTTCCAAAGCCTCTGATACCATATCTTTCATTGACGTTCCTTCCCATAAACAAGCTACTCAAAGCCTATCATATAGACCTGTTCTGCAGCTCCCCTCTAGCACATCTTCCAGCTTACCCCGTCAAGCTTCGCAAGCCAAGTTCGTCATGCGCCACTCCGGATCAGGCGTGGCAGCACCACATCAACATATTTGATCCATCGAAGTGGTACTGTCGAACTCGGGTCACGCGCGACACTCATGTGAATGTCCTCGGATCAGTATGCTCGGACTGGCATACTTGGTCGCCAGAGCACAAAATGTGCACTTACTTGTGCAAGTAGACGGACGCACGGCGATACTTGTACGGAACATGGCTATACAGCGAGTTTCTGCGGACCTGCGGGAGCCTCGTTCTCTTGGCAAGGATCCGAGCGCGTTCACGGCTGCTCTGTCGAGTAATGTGACGGGAAACGCGGTCACAGCAAGCACTCAGTGGACCTTACTGCCCAACTCATATCCTACTCTCAGACGGCTTTCAGCACTCACTCTCGTTTCTTCTCTCTATCATCCTTTGTAACTTGTAGCACTCGCCTACTGAAATAAAGCTATCGAGTCTGGTACTCGATCCTACAGAGACCATGTGTTATGATACGGTCAGGAGATCAATCATGCCTCGAGCATACAGCGTGCACTTGCGCCGGTCCACGCACGCATAGCGAGCTTTTGTGTGGTGCACAGATACACAGCCAGTACCTGAGAACGACTCAATCCCTTGGCCAGTATTCGAGCGCACCCATGATTGCTCTGTGAGGTATTGTAGCAAGCGCACGCAACCACAGTGAGCACTCGTGCAGTGATCTGTACCGCCTCTGACCAATTAGTAGAAAGGTATATGTGTAACGGATCCACCTATCACATTGCCGTTGCGACGACCCGTCTACCAACCGACAACCCGTCTACCCATTTACCGTTCGACGTCCCGCCTACCGTTCAACTGTCCGTCTGTCCGACCGTCCGTCTGTCCGTCTATACAGATCCGTACAGATCCGTACATAGTCTGCCTCTCATATATATAAGGGAACCACAGCGGGTAGATAGAGTTCTCTTTTTTCAATCCCTCATCCTCTCATTCTCTCTTACCATCTCTCACCCTCTCTCTTCCCTTCTCTCTTTGACCTCCTCTCTCTACCTTCCCTCCTTGACTTCTCTTACTTCTATACGTGTCTACTCGCTCAACCTACCTTTGTGACCTCTACTGCTCTCTACCGCCACTCCTCTCGGCTTCGCCTCAGTTGATGATTTAGTACTCACAGTCGCTAACTCTTCATCGCAGCGACCAGATCCCCACTAGTTTGGTCGATAGTGCAAAGACTGGAAAGCATAGCCGACAGTTCTCCACAATATGAGCCGGCCACTTTATAGCTTTGGATCCTTCTTCCCTAGAATCTAAAATATCAAAACCTCTTTCTGCAAAACCTCTCTTCCTCATTACACTGCTCAAGGCCTGCTCCAGCCCTTTTGCCACACCCCCTTCGGACCACATCCTCCAGCTTGCTGACTCAATGCTTCCAAGCCAGCCCACTGTTGACCAACTCACAAGCTCGTAAATCACCTCTCTCACTTGTGGATCAAGCTTGGCTCAAACTATCGTTGTCTATCCAGGCTCTGGTATTGTTTAGGCATTCCAGGGACCGGTTCGTAACACTATGCCTTGCTGAGTACCATTGCTTGATGTTATCGAATTGATTTTCAGTTGTAACGAGCCTTTCTCGACAAAAGCAACTGGACCCTCGATTCCGTCATGTCAATACTCAAGAATACTGATTCGGATGGTTAGACTCATATATATAGAAGGGGGCTGGGCGGGAGGACTTGAAGTCTCTTCCCCAATAACTGAGAGTCATGTGGACTTTTACCTAAAACCAGGAGACTTGCAGGATTCATCAACTTCCCTCCTCTCTACTTTCCTTCTGCTTGAGAAGTGAAGCTTACTTTATTGCCCTCTGCAATTACTGACACACATCTATTTGTCAAAATAAGTGCCACTTGGCGACTAGTGATTTATCACCGCCAAGCTCCGTTTCTTCTCACGCCGCTGTACTCGTTTGCATTTATACATCGTCTTCTTCTTCTTACTCTCATCTGACTCTACTTTGCAAAAGCTTCTCGCAATTTAACACCAATTCTTGGAGAAGGGTCATTGTGTTCACTTGAATTCACTTGAAGGAACACAAATTCAATAATGTGTCAACTTCATCAGCTCTTGTGGATCACTGGACTGCTGATCTTCACATTTGTGGCCACCCTCAAACCAGTCTTCAAAAAGGAATTTAATTGGGCACTGTCATAGATTCCCATTCTGTTCTCCAATGAATAGGAGTATCAAACTCGCTTCTCATTGGATCCACCTCCACGTGTAATTGCCCAAAGCCTGTCTTACCCTTCCACCACAATGCCCATCAGATCTGGTGCTGGCCATACCTCAAGCCAAGTATCTGTGATATCCCTATAAGCCCCTGTTAGACTGCCATGCGGAGTGATCCACCCCTGCTTTATACTTGCGTTATCCATCCGGTGTCTGGTCTTTACTGTGTCTTTCGATGACCGGCTTGCGACATGGTTGAAACTTGCAGTTTATTGGGGTGAGTAGACCAATGATTTTACACGTCCTCAAGCCCTCATGATTGGCTATTCCAATTAGTATAATTTCACGCTGTGGACAGTTTTTGTAGCACCACGATGCTATTGATATGTGTTTAGCTTGATCTGGCTTTCACAAGCTTTGTTGTATTTCATCGGCCAAAATCACACTTGTGTGATGCCCAGTGATGACAAATAGCACAAGCAGCTCAATCCATTTGCTAAGCTATGCATACCATCATCTATGTTATACAAGACACCATGGTTGACATGAAAGCAGGATGTGTCTCTATACTTCCACTTGGCCAACTTTGGTCAAGCAGCATTGCAATAAGGAAGACGAAATGTAGTTTCACTTTTGCAAACACAACCTGAGCTTTGACGCCTTATAAAGTGTTATGATTTCCTCACGCTTGTTCAGTCGGACCCCTTTCAACGCTTGCAGACGACTGTGCAGGCTGCTACATGCCTGTAAAATAATACATATGAACACGTCAAAAAGGCGGTCAGTGCAGGTGTACCGTAAGATAGGGAGGTTTTCCAGGAAGCCTACAGCGCTCGCAGTTCCGACAGCGTTTTTCATTCCTGGCAATCTTTGCAAATGTCTGTCCCATAAAGCATGTATGAAGATATCGTCGGTGTGCAGGTTAGACAGTTAATGGACTACGTAGTTAACACATACGGTGCATGTCCGGGCTCACGCTCAGTTGGGCAAGCGCAGCGCCCGTTTACCGAGGGTTGATGGACCAAGCAAGTGAATGTGCGCCATCAATCACAAGGGCAGGAAAGGGGAGCTTCACTTCCTCAGCAGGAAGTGAAGTAAGGAGGGAGGAACTTGATGAATCTTTTGAGTGTCTTGACTTTTGGGTAGAAGTGACTCTCAGTCGTTGGGGAAGGGAAACCAAGTCCTCCTACTCAGCCCCTTTTTTGGCTTGGATGAGCCTAGACTATCCGATTCGATACTCTCGACTGTTAAATCAATGGGACCAAGAGTGGACTCGATTCAATCGAAGATCGAGTTGATTGAATCGAGAAAGGCTTGATACAAGTGAAAATTGAGTTGATACCATCAAGAGAGATTACGAAGCGAGGCATGCTCTTCATAGGATCGAATACCAGGCTTGATAGTCTATCTCAGCTGGAGAGTGCTACAAGTTACAGAAGGTTATTGAGAACAGAGAAGAGAATGGGTGCTGGATGCCTTCTTTGAGTAGGAAATGTGATGAGCAGCCGAGTTTTACAGTTGTCTACAACTGTCATGTCGGGAATTATTAGGGAAGGAGGTGCCATCACACCTTGTAAAGACTGAGTGCCTCCGGCTTGTCCGGCTGGGACTCGTAACTTGAATGGCAAAAGGAGTCATGAGACAATCGATCCATAGCTGGGGAAAAAATGAATTAAGTATTGAGAATGGGCTGCTTATATATGCGCTAAAACGATGACTGTACTGGGCTCGGGTCCGTCAATCTGTCTGTCTTGATCCGTCTCCATTGACCTGTCATTGTCGAGCGAAGACATGCGATCCAAGACAGTTGATCCAAGACATTTGATCCAAGACTTTCATTCTGTGTGTATTGATCCGTGCGTATCGATCCGAGACTATACTAAGCGACTGAGGCGTAAACGGGAGCGAAACATAACGCCAGTGCAGTGATGCCACTCTTGTCCTTGGGTCGAGGACAAATGGGCCAGTTGGCACAACTTCAAAGTCTAGACGGTCCAAGATGCTGCTAGGCGTTTGTTGAGTATGAGAATACCGCCATGTGACATTGCACCTTAGATACGAACGGCGCTCATAACGCGTCTTGACGACGATCCTTCTGCAAGCTAACTTTCTCAGGGGCAATCGAGGTCGCAAGTCAAAGGACACGGCGGCGCGACGGAGACGAAGAAATGCCAGATATAAAAGCAGGCATGTAAGAGCGCTGTGATGCATCACGGGCTGCTAGCAAGGATTATATTGGTAGCCAGTTGACCTGTAAGTCAAGTCGGAGGGACAGAATGCTTTGTCTGTATAGGTGTAAGATGGCGGTTGGCGCCTCACGCCCGTTTCGCTCTCCAACCCAACTTGATGTATGAGCCTCACTTCGGCGGAAGCGGCGTGTCTCGCTTTTTCAAGACGGCGGTCGTCAAGCAACGTGTTGAAGCGCGCTGAGTCTGTTCTGAAGCGTCTATCATTCGTCAGTGAATGGCAGCCGCGGATTGGCTCACTTGTAGATTGTCCTCCAGAGATGAGTGTCTGCGTTCGAGAGCCGACAGTGAACTTGGTGCGAGTTGTGCCGAAGGCGGCACTTGAGTTGGGCGTAATGCCTGGGTCATGACACTGTCCTCCCTTGATATAGGAGTTGGTGTCATCGGTACTGGTCGATTGGGAATCGATCGTATTTGACGATTGACTGGGCGGGTAACGGACATTCGCTTCTTGGCGCTCATTTGCACACAGTGAACCATCTCTTTGAAAGCTTGGCGTTCCGAGACTGCCCGTGTGCGTAAATGAGTTCCAGGTATGGTCTGTGCCGCACTGTCAAGGGCAAGACAGCTCCTCGGTGTGACAGGCAACAAATGGCGCGCAGGAGTGGTAGTCGCTGTTCGGTCTGGATATCTGATGTCGCGCCTTGCGGACCGAGGGGCGGACTTGTCCACATCGAACGCATGGGCTGGGGGTTCCCAACTCCAACCCACCCAGCGCATCACTGGATTGTCGTCGTCGACATGCGCAGTTCGGATGGACAACGATTCCGAGAGTAAGCTAGACGTTTCGGAGTCTTCGAAGAAGTGGCTGAAGGTGAAACCGTCGTCATGTGGTGAATCATTCCGGTCGACTCTGCGCAAACCGGACAGATCGATTGGTTGAAGCGGTGGCCAGGAGCGATGGAGCGCGACTATGACTTATAAGTACGCCGCGTTCGTGCTATACGCACCTTTACCCACGGACGACCAGTCGGTCGAGAAAAGGAAACGATTTCCTCGTATAGCGTCCACATCACGGATGCGTGATGGGGCGAGGGCGATCAAACTTGAGCTGTCAGCCAGAGTAGTATGAGAGTACTAACCTCTCGAGAAGGTTGGCGAGGTGGGCGGAAATGTAGCTGGGAATGATCAAATCGCCCTGTTGATCGGCGGTGAGCAACGGTCAAACGACTACGGCCGTGTCATACCTGGTAGGTGATCAACTTTTGATACGTCTGCTCGATAGATCGAGCCCAGAATGGACCATGACCAGTCGCCATTTCGAAGAGACTGGCGCCCAAGCTCCACCAGTCGATACTCGCGTCGTAGCCTGGTCGGTTGATCTCAAGCTCACTATCGTCCCGGGTTCCAGCAGCCGCGTCGACGACCGCTTGCTCCGCCACAAGCAGGACCTCAGGCGCGACATAATCCGGCGTACCAACAGGTAGCGAGCACCACTGCGAGGACACGAGAGTCGGTTCTTGCATGTTGTCTGGAGCGTACAGAGGCGCAGCAGAACCAAAGTCGGTCAAAAGAAGCCGACCATCTGTTTGAATGACAAAGTTGTGGGGTTTTATATCGCTGAATGTGTGAGCAATTGGTCGATAGAGGTAGGACTTACCGATGGGCGAAACCTTTGGCGTGTATCCAGCCGATAGCTTCAATCATTTGCGCGGACCACCATTTCAGCTCGTCCTCGGTCATGAGTCCCGAGTGATCATCGTATTGGGCATTTGACCTGTCGCTGGAAAGGGAGCACAAGCGGTCCCATAGCGAACCGTTGGCAGCGTACGGCGTGACAAGTGACAGTGATTCGCTAGTCTGGAATGCAGCGACGAGGTTCAAGATTGGTGCCGTGGGATCATCGCCTGCTAGCAGGTGAATATGTCTCTCAAACGGAAGAGAAAGTTGCTTGAGTGCGAGTCAGCATCGGGGGATCGCAAGGATAGCTCACTGTTCCCGCCCGAGAGGCTGTCGTCTTTTGTATGGTTTTCAACGCGTACAACTGTCCGTTGAGCTTTGACTGTACGACTTCCACCTGCTTGGGTTTAGCAAGAGCTTTTTTCCGGGAATGCTACTTACAGTTCCAAACTGTCCTTCGCCAATCTGACCTATGATATCAAAGTCCGAACGCTTGAGTCGCAAGCTTTCGACATGGCGAAGTGCTACGTCGCGGAATGAGCGTCATGCTGAGTGGTTACAGGACGCACTTACCATCCTTTTCCGCTTCTTTGCCCTTTCTGCTCCAGCCCCGGAGAAGGAAAGCGTCCAATTTGAGCGAAAGCAAGTCGTCTGCTGACTGCTGGCATGCATGTGACGGGGTGACGCGGAATGCATTCTGCGTAGGATGTGGTTGGTCCTCCAATACCGTTGATAGAATGTGATGGCGGTAGGCGTATGACGGTGTGGAAGACATTTTTTATTGACGATGGAGAGATATATCCAAAACGAAGACGCGTCTTTATCTTGATTTTACTTCTCATCTTTCCCTGCAAAACCAAAACACAACCACAATATGCATACTCCAGAATCTCTCAAGGCTGTCAAAGTCCCACAACTCAGAGCGATCTGCAAGGAGGTGGGTCAAAAGCTGCATGCGGAGATGTCTGAACTTGCAACAGCTCAGAGTGGCCAACTACTCCAAACTTGGCAAGGCGGAGCTGATACAACGGATTATTGACGCGAGTTCGCCCACTGACCAAACCTCATCAAGCAAGTCTCAGCAAGAAGTTCCGAAAGAGTGCACGCCTCAAGACCGGCAGTCTTTGAAGAGAAGCAATGAACAGGCGACAGAAATCCACCAGGCGAAGAGACTCAAGGAAGATCAGTTGCAGGTCAAACAAAAGACGACGTATCCACCCAAAGTTCCCTCGACCGGAGCAAGTGTGACTGACCTGTCGGGCCCGCGCGATAACAACATACCGATCCCGACTATCACACGGGGCATCGTTGTTGGCAAATCTCAGAAACGAGGCGTACTTCTACCATTGGTGATACGCCCAACGGCAAAGTCTACACCATCACCTGCAGTAGTCATCGAGACCAATTTGCCAGACGCCCTTCCCCCAGCGAGCAGCTTGGACCGAGTGCGATGGATAAGCACGCACTTTCTCGAGCGTCTTTTCATCAATCTTAACCATGGGCGTGCGTCGCAGATCCCCACGTCCGTTTCGTCCACATCATCGCAATCTCTCGCATTTCAAGGATTCCATCCCGACCTCTATACAATCAATCCAGAAGCGTTCTCGGTCGCGATCCGTTTCTGGATCGCTCGACTGCACACCATGTTCCAGCTCGGTGCTGCTCAGGCTTGGTCCGTTGATGGACACGCAAGGGGGCTTTTGGGCCCGGATCTAGCAAAGTGGCCGATCGTTATAGGTTGTCGGATCGTCTCAAAAGACATTTGGAAGGTGGAAACAGCGAACGGCGAAGTCAAAGAACACTTTCTAGTGATAGGGAGTAACGGCGACGTGGTCGCCCGCACTGACGGGTCGGACGAAACCAGCAGTATACGGGCGGACTGGTCTACTTATATACGCGCACCTGATCCGCAAAGCATATCCGAATGCGTCAAAACCACTGACAGCTATGCGTACCCGAGTGGCGTTTCGCGTGAGTGGTCGAAACGAATGGGTGAGAGCTCGCTCGGTAGGGAGTTGAGGAGAATTGCGAATCGGGCAGTGTTGAGCAGCTGCAGCTTGAACAGGTGAGCTCGCGTGTACGCCGCGGCTGATGGGTTGTCAGTATAAGCGGAAGCAAGCTTTCCGCTGTTGAGATGGAAGCGGAGTGGTTGGGTCATGCATGCACACCGGCTCGGTCTGTGTCGTCTAAACTCGAGTTGTTCCTGCCAGAGTGAGTGTGCCGTCATGACAATGCTGATAATCAGATCGCACCAAGTGTTGTCAGTGCATCTGCCGCAAGCTCCTCGATTTCACCCGTCACTCGCGGTGGTCACTCGGTGGTCAGGTAATTCGCTTTTTGTACTTCGAGAGACAGGGCAAGAGGTTGGAAATGAGGATCATGGCGTTATGGAGCTTTGGCAGGGACTGCTCGGTTGCGATGAAAGGGGGCAAGGAGACGATGCCCGATGCCACGACTTTTGGTCCGGCTGGGAAGAACGGGTTCGAGGTATGGAGTAGCATGTGACTATGTATGGGATTACTTCTTCTTGATCTCCTTGAGTTTGATAGTCTCATCGCCAACAAATATACCCTGAAAAGAAGGTAAGCTCGGCGTGAGCGTGTCCGACTCACTTTTCCTCTATATGGTTCTGGTTTTCGCCAGCGTCGGATCGTCGCAGCGAACTGGCCGAGCTCCTGTTTATCGGTGCCGTTCAGCACGATTTTTGTCGGTATAGGAACAGTCACTTTGATTTGAGGGGGTATGTCAATGAGAACTGGATGAGCAAAACCGAGTTTGATATTTAAGCGCTCGCGAGGTAGTTCGCCGGTTGACGATGCGTTGTTTTGTCGAGCGAGGTCGAGGAAGACTTGTGGGATAGGCTCCATGGCGGCACGGTAACCAACGCCGACGAGACGAACCTCGACCGTGAAGCCAGTGGAAACGCCAGTGACGGCATTGCTGATTAACGTTCGGGTCAAACCCCAGAGACTTCGTTGTGTTTTGACATTGGCGTCTTGTACAGAAACAGACAGAACGGGGTTTGCCGATGTTGGTGGTTGGAGGACAACGGAGGGTGGAAGGGGTAACGTCGCTGTGCCCAGTGGGCCAGTCACGGAGAATGTACGTGTTGGTGCGCTGGATGTCAAGGGGATGGAGGCTGGGGGAAGGGATAGAGTTACTGAGGAAGGGATAGGTACGGGTACTTTTCCAATGTGCGAGTAGTGAGCGGCGCTGGTGTGCAGCTCGCGCTGTAGCCTTTGGGCCCTGTTGAGACGGAACGACATTGTGCGATGTAGAGGGATGTATGAACAGGTGAAATGGACATGAAAAAGACAAAAGTCACAATCGCAATCACCAACATTTCTTACCAGGTGATGTTTACGTAACGCCTTGTTTGCAACTCTTAAACACCTTCTCTCGCTTTACACTTTGATCTCTCTCTTTCTCTACCTTCTTCATATCAAACAGGTCGATCATCAAGATGGGGAAGAGGAAAAAGACTCAAGTGTTTGTGAGTCGGTCGCGAGAGTGTCCTGTCATCCAGCTGACCGTGTTGAAGGTGCTCAAACCGTGGTGTTGGTACTGCGAGCGGGAGTTTGAGGATGATAAAGGTGAGGAAGTCTTGTCAACACTCCGTCGCTCATCCTTTTCTAGTCCTACTGCAACATCAAAAGTCGAAGCATTTCAAGTGTCAATTATGTCCAAGGAAGCTTAATGTGAGTGAGGAATGCGCGACTGAAAGCTGATGAGTGAAGACTGCGGGAGGTCTGATGGTTCACAGTCAACAAGTGCACAAATGCGATCCTGAACCGTGAGTTGACGATCCAAAGGGTCAAGCTCACAATCAGACTCACAAACACTTTACCGGGACGAGACGGATATGACATTGAGATTTTCGGAATGGAAGGTGTACCAACCAACGCGTTGGCGGAATGGAAAGCAAGAAAGGAGACAGACGCTGGTACAGCGGCACTAGCGGCGGCGGCGGCAGGATCGCGACCTCGTCATTCGTACAACGTCATACCCGAGGCAGATCTGCAAGCTGCTTTGGCTCAACATAAAGCGTTGATGGCAGCTCGAAACAAGGCTGCGCCTGCGTTCCCTCCGTTTGCAAATGCTCCTCCGTTCCCACCAGGGTAGGTCGTTTTGGTCATGGTCACGCTGACAAAGATCGCCAGGTTTCCCCCTATGCCTCCTCCTGGTTATGCAGGATTGCCTCCGCCCGGTGTCCTGCCGCCTTTTGCGTGAGTTTAAACGATGACGATTGTACGCTGACGAACAGTCCACCGCCTGGGTTCCGACCACCGTTCCCACCTGTTGGAATATCACCTTTACCACCTGTTTCGCAAACGCCCTTTGCCCCTGGTTCGCAAACCCCAGTTCCGCCTCCCAGCTTTGTACCGCAAACGCCCGTGCCCGCGCCCGCCCCAGTCGAGATACAGCCGCCAAAGGATGGCGTATTGTGGCCTGACGCCTCTGCCTCACCTGTGAGTCTCTCGTCGTGTCGAACACTTGGCTAATTTGTGTAGGCGGAGAAACGAGCACAACAAGCGCGATATCGGTACGCGTCTCCCGGTGTGGATGGTGAGGGTGATGTTGTAGGCAGGAAACGGAAAGCAGCAGCAGATTTCATCTAGACTGAATGCATGTTGTGAATGATTTACGTGGTGTTCTCGGGGACGTTGCGTCGTTGCTGAGAGCTCAAGATGAGCGTCTTCATGACAGCGACGAGGATCCATGTGGCCCCACCCGCGTTCTGAGTCTTACAGTAGATGGTAAGCGATAGGCGGCGTGTATCAGGAAGTCATCACTGCACACAAGCAGAGGGAGGTGGAGCAAGGGTACATCGGCTCGACAGGTATGCTGTAGCACCTGCGCAGGAGTCAAGCCATGCTGACGAGAGCAAGACCCCGACATCCTCCATAGCAACAGCCAAGGGCGGCAACCCGCAGCTCATGAGTGAACAACAGCAGCCGTGCTGCCTTCAAGTCAAAGCTTCCAGCAGTTGGCGACCGAGATGTCCCACCAGTGAACACCCACCTTTTGATGTCTGGAGGTTCTGCGACGAGCTGTAGAGGTGCAGGAGGCCATCAGCACACACGAGGCGACGACTGTGCACACACAGACCATGTCATAGACCGCAAACGGATGTCAACTGTGTTATCTCCCTTTGGTGAGATCCACCTACTCGGTGCCACACTCGGAAGCGGTATCCACCGAAACTCCGCAGGTGCCCCACACTCTGCCACCTCTTCGGCTGGTTTATCAACCGGGCCGTTGTGCGCCGGCGGTCCGGAGCCGACTAAAATGCCCGGTCTTGAGCTGTTTGGCGTGTGGACATGTATATATATATAACTAGATGGATACCCTCTTCTCGCGCCTTCAGCATCCTTCACCCCATCACCAGTATTCCACCATGACCATATCCAACGGTATCAGCAACGGCGAAGCCAAGCGCATTCTCAAGCCAGGAGTCTGGGCACCTATCCCTACATTCTTCGACGACAATGAAGATTTGGGTGAGTTCAATTACGACGCCTGAGCACTGCTAATATCGTTCAGACTTGGACACCTTCCGGAAGCATGTCGTCAAGCTCGCAAAGGTCGGCATGCAGCCCGTAGTCTGTGGCTCCATGGGCGAGGCTTTCCACCTTACCGATGCGGAGAGGACAACCCTCTTCAAGGAGACAAGAAAGGCGCTGGACGAGGCAGGGCTTGAAGACACAGTCTTCATCGCAGGAGCGTGAGTTGAGCTGCTAGATATCTTGGGCTGATCGATTCAGTGGGGCCAACTCAAGCCGCGCTTCTATCGGCCTCTGCAAGATCGCCGCCGAGGCCGGTGCAGACATCGCAATCGTCATCCCTCCTGGTTACTACGCCGGTGCGATGTCCCGCGATGCTCTGAAAACCTTCTTCCTTGATGTCCAAGCTGCAAGCCCTATCCCCGTTATGATCTACAACTTCCCCGGTGCCGCTGGCGGCATTGATCTCGACTCGGACCTCATTGCGGAGATCGCAAAGGAAGGCGACAACATCTGCGGCGTCAAGCTTACATGTGGAGCCGTCGGCAAGTTGACGAGGATCTCTGGAGTGACCGGAGTGCCTTCGTTCGACGCGTACAAGCGCAAGTCAACATCAGCACCAAAGTTCCTCACCCTTGGTGGCTTTGCCGACTTCTTGCTTCCCGTTGTGGTCGGTGGTCGCGGGGACGGTGCTATCATGGGTCTCGCCAACATCTACCCTAAATCGATTGTTAAGCTCTTCGAGTTGTCTTTGAAGTTTGCGTCCAGCGAGAACCCTTCGGCTGCCGACTTGAAGGAGGCTCTTGAACTGCAAGAACTTGTCTCCGCCGCTGACGGCGCGTTCACCAAAGTCGGTATCGCTGGTACCAAGTGGTTCTTGAACAAGCACAACGGTCACCCCAACGCAAGACTGCGTCGTCCGCTTTTGGAGTTGACAGCAGAACGCGGAGCAGCATTGGACAAGGAGTCGGCGGTGCTCGACTTGCTCAAGGTGGAGAACAGTTTGTAAAACAGGGTATATATGCATGGTTATGACATCTGCTCGTTAGCGGCTACTCGGGGAGGTGCGACTCACACTACAACGGGTAATCTTCGCGCGCGACAGCGGTACGGCTGCCAGATGTGGGCAAGGTGTTTGTGGTAGTTGCAACGCCAATCTCGGATGGGTCCAAGGGTTTCGTTTCCGTCTCAAGCTTTTGCCAAGAATGACGAGATTGACGGCGTACTACTGCGGCTTCGAGATCGGCTATTGCGAGATTGGAGCCGCGGTTATTGCGAGTAGACCGTCTGATTAGCCATGATATGATGGCGATTGCGATGACACCGACGACGATGACTCCGACGATGAGTGTGGTGCGGTTGTAAAAAGTTGCGAGGTACGTGGCCGCTGTGGTGTCCGTCGCGGTTGGGATATGGGACGTGGTCGATGTTGCAGTAGGGACTCGAGATGTAGCCGAGGTCAGACTGAAGATTTTGGTCGCAGTGGAACTAGAAGCCGTGGTCCGCGCTGCAGATGCTACCGCGGTAGACCCGATGGTCACTATCGTCTCTATTCCCGACTCTCCTTCGAATACGAAGATCATGTTGCGTTGGGGCGTGGGGCGTCATCTTACTCATCGATGCACGAACATATATATGAGACGTTGTTTCAAACCCAACTGGAAAGCCAGTCCGAACACCAATTTCGAGTCACCCATAATACATTTCGGGAACTAAACGACGACTCTGGACTTTTTTAATGGAAAGGAAATTACTTTGAGATGAGGAAAGGGAGAGGTCGCGCCTAGTATTGCTGGCCACCGTAGCCGCCTTGGCCGCCTGTTGATATCCGTCAGCAAGAGTAGATCATGCTCACACGGCTTCACTTACCCTGCTCGGCACCGTAGCCGCCAGCGCCACCGGATTGGCCAGCGTCTGTTATAACATCATCAGCCAAACGTTCCGGGTCTATAAAGAGACTCACAGCCACCTCCGTAGCCGCCTTGACCGCCCTGGGCACCTTGGTAGCCGCCCTGACCACCCTGTGCGCCACCGTAACCACCTTGGCCACCACCGCTGTAGCCACCTTGGCCGCCGTAGCTGCCGCCTTGGCCACCGTAGCCGCCACCGTAGCCACCACCCTGCTGGCCGCCGTAGCCACCGCCGTAGCCACCACCACCTTGACCACCGCCGTAGCCGCCACCGCCACCACCTTGGTTGCCGTCTATTCGGGTGTCAGCGGAGAAGTGATTGTAACGGAACGCAGAAACATACAGCCGGAGTTGTAGCCACCGCCGTAGCCACCGCCACCGCCACCACCGCTGCCCTTGGAGTTGGCAAGGTTGACGCGGACGCGACGACCGTCGAGCTCTTGCTCGTTCATGGCGTTGATAGCGGCCTCAGCCTCCGAGGGGTTGCCGTAGGTCTGAAAGGGGTTAGTCGATGTGCCGTGGTGAACTCGTTAAAAGTATACACACGACGAAACCGAAACCACGCGAGCGACCAGTCTCTCTGTCCTTCATGACGATGCACTGTATTGATAACGGATGAGTATCACGGACGCGAGAAAGAGACAAGAGCACTGACGTCAACGACATTGCCGTAAGCCGAGAAGGTCTAGAGTTATAGAGTCCGGACGGGAACGAGGCGAGACGAGGCGAGACGACACAAAGACATAAGCACAACCACCAGACAGACGAGAAGCAGACAAAAGCCAACCTGGAGAAGAATCTCATCGTTGGTGTTCCACGAGAGGTTGCCTACGAGCGAGTCAGGATCATCAAACGAAGAAGCAGAGAAATGCATTTTTGCATGCTATCGCCCGAGCCATGCTTGTGACCATACAGAGGCAATCTACGCTCGAGCGATGTGTTGACACACGCACCGACGTATACCTTGGATGCTGCCATCTTGAATGTGTTTGGATGGATGTTGTTGTTTGAAGAGGTGGAGAAGAGAAGAGAAGGAAGGAACAAAGGTTCTATTCGATCTAAAGGGTGAGTGATATGGTGGGAAAGGGAAAGGAGGGGGGCGTAGTTTTTTCACGCCTACGTGGGGGGGATTTAGAAGCGTCATTGTTTGAGAGCACTACAGTTCATCACTGGGGCACCGTGCATGCTATTTTAATTTCTTGCATTGTTCACGTTTTCTCCCAAGTCACTCGTACACCTCCACTTGGCATCTCCTCTATTTGGTTATGCTCACCACGTTATTACTTGATCCACAACACCATGTCCGGTCCCTCTCAAGCAAGTCTGCTCGAGCTCAAGGCGATCACCGCCGAGCATGTGGACAGGTTTGCAAAGGAGGGGCGAGGTGCAGTCAAGGGGCAACCTCGGGAGCGAATAAAGGTGGGCTCGATATTCGTGACAGAGCTGATACCCAGAGCAAAGACCCGTTTCATCGACCCTCTCCCGGTTTAGTCAAACGATTAGCTGCAGAGGCACGTATCGATGCAAAGAGGCGTTTCCAAGATGAGACTGGTCCATCGGAAGAGCAGCGCAAGGCTATTCTCGAGGCCAAAGCGAGAAAATACGAAGCGATGAGTCGCGGAGATTATTCCGGTTTGAGCGAGAAGGAATTGGCAGAGGCGGTGATTGACGTGAGTGAGGTGGTGGAACATCGCTGATGAGCAGTTCGAGCGCAAGGCGGACGACTTCTCGGAGCATTCATCGGACGAGGACGAGTCGGCGCGGACGCCCAAGAGGTGGTCTGATGATGTGAGGTCGCATGTATCTGTCATTGCTGACGAATGTGACAGGAGGACGACCTGGTGAAGGTCGAATACGTTGATGAGATGGGTCGCACGCGCGTCGGCACTCGAAGAGAGGCGCGCGAGGCCGAAGCAGAGAAGCGACCCGGTGCCTCCGCCGCTCGCGAAGCGCCGGATGGCGAGGAGTCATCCGCATATGCAGAGGTTCTGTGAGTGCAACATCCCTTTCAAGCGACTCGTGCTGACAGAAATCAGGCAATCAAACGTGATTCGTGAGTCAACCAGGAAACACACGCGCTGACACGCTGCAGACGGTGAACAAACGTTCTTCCCCGTTTACGAGCCGGATCACGACGCTATCAAAGCGAAATATCGCGCAGCAGAGGAGGAGGCCCGAGCTCATCATTACGACGCGAGCAAGGAAGGTGGGTTGACGATCATCATAACCGCTGAAATCATGTTAGTCCGAGTCAAGGGCGCAGGGCAGTACCAATTCTCCCTCGACGAGGAGAAACGGGCCGAACAGAGGGCATCGCTGGATGCGCAAAGACTCGCAACGGAAACGGCACGAGCAGAAGCGAGCGAGAGGAAGGGGCTAACAGCGGCGCAAGAGGCTCGAAAACGAAAAGTAGATGACAGAAAGGCGATGATAGAAGCGAAGAGGGCAAAGTTGTTGGGCGGCAAGCAGCAGGTGGACAAGCTGAGAGCGGATAAGCGGGCTGCAGAAGCGGAGCAATTCTTACAGACTTTAGAATCGGAATTGGGCGAGTAACTACTGTTGTTACAAGTACAGCCATGTTGTACGCACATTTTCACACGCTTGATGGTACGGAGACAAGCGTAAAGGCTCTGGCACATTGATGCCTGATTGGAGAAGAAGGATCCGCTAAAACGGTCAGGTCACTTTCAACTTAAGCGAACTGCCATATACATGAGTCGACATGGCGATCAGGTGTGCTTTCCGTCAGGAATTGGTACATCTGTGCATTGGAGCACCGCTGTTGCTGCGCGGCAGCCATCCACATGGCAATGCAATCAAAGGCGGCTCGGTACGTCCAACTTCACTCCAACGCCATCAGTAAGGCGGCCTTGAACTGGATCATGAACAACAATTTAGTGCAGTGCACATAGCAATTCATTCGATGAAGAGGTTAGGGGCGAGCCGGTGACACTCCTGCTCAGATGAATGAGACTGTCGTCCAAGCGCTCGTTGTAAATTGTACATCATTTGAGATGCATACTATCGATGGTTACAACAAAGCTTGTGTCGCTACAATATCTGGAGACGATCAAATGAGGTATCTACGATGGTCACAGTGGCACGAGGAAATAGGTGAGAGCTAGTTAACGCGGTGAGTGAAACACGACGAGCGGAATGAGAATGAGATTGCAGGGATATCGCGAAATTGTGTGAGTGGTATTATGTGAACATGGTGCGGGGGATTTAGTGAGTATCACAGGCGATCAGGTGTGTTTGGGTTGCACTAGAAAGAGTCACGCTCCAATCAAGGGGCAGAGGTTCTGCTAAGCTTGACCTTGAGGCTGCGGCTATCGTCTCTGAGGTTCGCGCATAGTTCATTGACTTGCTTGAGTTGCAGTTCGAGGCGCTGGATTTTGTGCTCAG
Organism: Cryptococcus sp. GC_Crypt_5; assembly: GCA_026538355.1. Taxonomy (NCBI): domain Eukaryota; kingdom Fungi; phylum Basidiomycota; class Tremellomycetes; order Tremellales; family Cryptococcaceae; genus Cryptococcus; species Cryptococcus sp. GC_Crypt_5. The sequence continues at coordinate 109,284 of JALPBZ010000046.1, forward strand.
AATGACGGTTGTCTACCAAGCCGTCTTAGTACTCAGATTTGTGCTGAATTCAACAAAATGGGAACATACCGCCGTTCGGGTCAGGGCTCCTCGGACTGCACGTACTTCCCTCAAGCTCCCGGCGAAGCCTAAGAATCTCGTCGTCGGACCTCGCCTTCTGATCACGCATAGCATCGATGTCACGCTCGAGGCGGAAGTTCTTGCGCACCAGATCTATGATGAGTTTGTTGGGCTATCCACACATTAATACGTCAGCGGACTTGACCGCAGAAGTGTGATAGGGGTCGGTCAAAAGCTCACGCTGTCGGGCGACGAATCATCAGAGCTTCGCGAAAGCTCGATGCAGCGCCGCTTGGTCCCAGTGGATCCCAATGGGATATCTTCAACGTCGTTGTCGTCGCATGACGTGACACTACTCTCGGTAGGAGTAGCCTAAGATACATCATAAGCTTTATGTCTGGCCTAGATGCGAACGAAGAAACAATTCGATATGTTCAACCTACTGCAGTACCTTCTCTCAGCTTGCGAGAGACACTGGCTGACTGTGCCTCGGGATACGGTCCAAGATCGGTAACAATGATCCTTCTGTCGAATTTCCAGAATAACACGTCGTTGTTAGTGCAATGCTGGCCGGAGGTCCTGCAAGCCACGCAAGACCTCCACGTGAGGATTTCGGGGGGTAACCACCGATTCTTGACACGGTGCAAGTCGGAGGGGTTAGTACAACGAGTCAGATTGCTCTCTTTACACTCGTCACACGAATAGCCTTGCAAGCTAGTAGAAACAGAGACGAGATGGATCGATTAGAGGCATGAAGAGTGGTAATTGAAGTGAATAGAGTCAGCAGCTGGACGAGCGTTTCTCTCCACAAGAGAGCGGATAGGATAATTTGAAGTACAAGGGCAAGACCCACTCGTATGCGTGATCGCCGCATCGATCAACGTAAGCCTTGAGAACAGCCTTGACAAGGGCGCCTTCGTAGTATTCGCCCACTTGAGGCAGTCGCCTGGGAGGTGGTTCCTCATTGGGTCGGATTGCTTCGCTCATCGCGCCTTTGGCAACTGATGATTGAGCGGTCGACACTTTGCGAGCTTCGATGGGGTTGAAAGAAAGAAAGGAGGATGATGAAAGAGAAGAGGATGATGAAAGGGAGGAAGAAGCCGCGTTGCTAAGATACGGGTGGCAAAAACAAATAAAGTCGCGTCATCTTCTGTTACGTAACCACAGCAGAGCCTCGTGACTTGTGGCGAAATAACATTCCTTGGTGTCAGTAACAACAGAGAGTCGCACTGTGCCGCAAGCAAACTCTTTGCGAAGCCTTTCAGCTTAGCAGAGTACTCCTGTGACCAAAAGATGTGCGCGCAGCCGTCCACGGCCCCGACGGGCACTGACTTGGCCTCGAAAGCGGCGTCAAGCCGGGGAGGCATGACCTACATACAGCGTAAACTCAAATCATTGCACTCACTATTCACAGTATACATCAAGCTCTCGCTTGACCATGTCGTCGATATCATGGTCGTTACCGAGAGTCGCACCCCCAGAATTATCCGGCTCGATGCCCGGATTAGTTGTTGTCACTGCGTTCTCTACATTTCTTCTTCTTAAGTACTTCTCTCTTTTCTGCCTTATTGATCTTTTGGCTTTGCTTTTACTGCTGGTCTCTGTTCCCTTTGTGCCATTGCCGTTTCTGTCAACCCTTGCGTGCTCTGTTCCTACCGCATCCCACTCCCACCGACAACGCAATGTATCTTTGACTTCATCAACTCCGACGACTCCATTCCATTGCACTTCATACACATCCTTGCTACTGGTCCCTCAACCGAGTGCACGGTCAGCCCTCACATTTCAGTCTCTAGTTCGGCACTTTTTTGGTCTCAATTCTCACTCCGTAGCTCTACTGGTTTGCTGATCTGTTGAATCTAGTAACTGTGTCTCACAATACCAGGGACATCTTCTTCCCTCAGTAGCGCAGACTTCGCATTTCCCTACCTCCCAAGCGGACATTCCACACGGTCCCGATCAAGTTAACTCTTTCGCTTGTTTGCCACGATGAAGAGGCCCGTATCGTACAAGAAGAAGGGCCCGAAAGGCAAGGTCATGCCACGTGAGTCAAGCTCTCTGACGAACCGTGCTAACGTTTATCCTACAGCTCGCCCCAAGGACCAGCCGTCCATCGTGGGCGCAATGACCAGGTGGAACGCC